>JABRWK010000967.1:0-13260 GCA_013372445.1 Hypothenemus hampei | reverse complement strand
ATCTACAGCAGGTCCTGCTTTAACCAATAAAACGATTCTTCTAGGAGTTTTCAACTTTGCTGCCAAGTCTGCTATGGATTCAGCTCCAATAATACTTTTACCTAAAAGAAAAAAGTTACTTGTTATTGCTGAGGTAAGAAAGTGCTCTAACCTTTGGCCTCATTTGCCAGGAAATGGTGAACCTTTTCAACAGTTCTGTTGAATGCTACCACTGTGAACCCATGATCGGCCATGTTCAAAATTAGATTTTGACCCATCACGGCCAGACCAATAAGACCAATGTCTCCTTTTCTGTAAAAATTGCATTATTTTAATGTAAAATTTTCGAAAAATTTACCTAAATTTAATTGAATTATCGTACAATTGAATTTTTTTGAATAGTTTCTTTGAACTTTTCACAAATTCCCTTAACATTTTCTAGTTTTCAGTTGTTAAAAATCTAACTTCTAAGTGAAGTAAAGGTTACGTGAGTGATTGAAAGATATTCTATTTGACCTCAAAGACAAAATACTGTAACAATTGTCCCATATATGCGAGGACAAGGACATATAAGAGTTGTAATGCTAGTTTCAAAAACATTGATTACTTTCAAGAAGTTTGAAGTCATATGGATGTACATTTGAACAATGCACTAAACTCGGTCAAAAGATTTTTCACTTGAAAGCACCTATGTATTGTAATTAACTTGATATGACGATTATTCTTTCAATTGTCGTCATCATGATTCGACAGTTTTCAAAGGAGGATTTTAGTTTTAAAAGAAAAAACCAGGATAAACTTCAATAACTTAAAATTATTTTCAACTTACTTGGATGGTAATGGACAGGCCATGTTAAACACTTGTTGATCGAATCAGGGAAAAAATAGGTTAAAAATATGTTTCACGTTCGCGTGCGCTGGTCAGCGCTACAAAAAGCAAAATGATCATCCTGTTAAAATTTTGTAATCATTCGTCGCCGAGTGATTTTTATCAATCGGTAGTACTGGAGAGTCACTTTGAATGAAGGTCATAATCGGTACAACATAGGCAAATATGAAATTGATTTTTTAATGGGTTTTTCTTAATAATTTTTTAATTTATTCATTTTTATTTTTTTCTCGATCTTGTTAGTGCAAGTTTCTTGTATTTCTATGGGTTTTATTCCAAATGATAAGCATAAAATACATATTCACATTTGTAAGCTTTCAATTGTCTTTAAATACATTACTGAGTATGCGCCAACATCAAAATATGCCAATTAAGCCTTTTTTTCTACTAATTCCTACTTTTCTGTTTGATCTGTTAAGTTTACCAGTCATACAAATCCTTTAAAGGAGAAAATACGAAAATATATTGTCATAATGACATTTATGCCAAATATTTGGCGGTTTTGGGCAAGATTTATTTCAAATCGGACCCGAAAAAAGTAATTTATTACTTTAGAGAAGACTGAAAATGTTCTCAGTTCGCTGTACAATTACTAACGTGACATATGGAGTAAAAAGGTGTAGCAGTGTTAAGAAATTCCTTGAAATAGTAACTGCTATTTTTGTTAAGAATTTGGAATCATATGGAACCAGTACTGCATTTCCAACGAATGGTGGTAGGTACTCAGTAACATGATCCATAACAGTATTCAATAGTACCTACTAAACAAATTTATGAATTGAAAATATGTTTGGTTGCCTATCTTAAAATGATTTGACAACTTAAATAAGTAAGGTTATGTACAATGTCAAAAGTTCTGACATGAAAACGGAGGTTCTCTTCATATATCTGTAATTGAAATTATTGTTTGGAGTAAATTCCGAATATAATTATCAAATCTGTATTAATTGGACACATTTCCCCGTGGACCGTTGATCACAACCAATATCTTTTTCAACGGTCGGGTGCAGACTGATTTTTTTGAAAGTTGCATACAAGAAAATCTTAGGGCTACGTGACTTTCCTTTTAAATGCCATGGCTGGTAAGTGGCATTACTTGTGCGTCTGAAATTTCCTTTAAATATGTAAACAATACCCAAGAAAATAAACAAATATCTTCGTTTTAGGAGAAAATCCTTTTAACAAGTACTTAAAAGCCCTTAATGTTGGAGGGAAAGAATACAACTATTATGACATTTCTTCTTTGGGAAATGAATATGGTAAGTTTAAAACAAATATTAATTTCTTCAATACAATTTCCTCTAATAGACCGGTTGCCTTATTCCATACGAACGCTCTTGGAGTCTGCAGTAAGAAATTGTGACAATTTTTCAATAAAAGAACAAGATGTAACAAATATTTTAAACTGGGAAACCAATCAAGCTATCGAGGGTGGTATTGAAATTCCTTTTAAACCTGCCAGAGTAATTTTACAAGTATAGTTTAAAAGTTGTCCTAAATTTTAATCTTTAAAATGACTGTGTTTTCCTAAAGGATTTTACTGGAGTTCCAGCTGTAGTGGATTTTGCTGCTATGCGAAATGCTATTAAGGAGTTAGGAGGAGATGCAGACAAAATCAATCCAATTTGTCCAGTTGATTTAGTTATTGATCATTCTGTTCAAGTGGATTTTGCAAGATCGTAAGCTGTATTCAGCACGCAATTAATATTTAACTATTTGTCTCAATTTTAGGGAAGATGCACTACAAAAAAATCAGGACCTTGAATTTGAGAGAAATAAAGAAAGATTTATGTTTTTGAAAGTCTGACTTTTTAATTATTTTAGTAACTTAGATAATATTGTTACATTTTTTTAGTGGGGAGCAAGAGCTTTTGATAATATGTTAATTGTACCGCCAGGAAGTGGAATTGTGCATCAAGTGAATTTGGAATATCTTGCTAGGGTTGTTTTTACTGGCAAAGAAAAGCCTATATTGTATCCAGACACTGTGGTATATATTATTTTTTATATTGTATTAATAACATTAATTTTGAACAACATGTTTTTTAGTTCACATTCAAAATAATAATTATACAAAAACTTAACGATTAGATAACTATTAAATGGCATTCGTGTGATACAAGACATGCTTAATCAAAATTATGCAATGCGTATTTGTTTATGTCTTTATTATCTCTATTTTTTATAATTTTAAATATTGAAAGAATAAGCATATTTATATAATTGAACAATTCTACGAGGACTGCTCAAAGGAAACACATTCAAAAGTTAAAAATCATCACATTTAATTAAATTTTTATTCTCACAAATTTTGTTATGTTACGTTTCTTTATTTATAATGAAATAATTACCTATTAAGGTTGGTACCGACTCTCATACCACAATGATCAATGGCTTGGGCGTCTTGGGATGGGGCGTTGGAGGTATTGAAGCTGAAGCTGTTATGCTGGGACAATCGATTTCCATGTTGCTGCCAGAGGTTGTTGGTTATAGACTTCATGGAGTTTTAGGGCAATATGTTACTTCAACTGATTTAGTACTTACAATTACAAAGGTACTGGATTTTAATGAAATATATTTATAAATTTATTAATACATGTTTTATAAAGCACTTGAGACAATTAGGTGTTGTTGGAAAGTTTGTTGAATTCTATGGTCCCGGAGTGGCTGCTTTGTCCATTGCAGATCGTGCAACTATATCGAACATGTGTCCAGAATATGGTGCTACTGTTGGATTTTTCCCTGTTGATGAAGCTTCTTTACATTACCTTACGCAAACTAGTAGGTTTGATCTTAAAACTAAACGCCTTTTTAATCGTAATTTATATTTCAGATCGGCCAGAAAAACAAGTTCAATTGATTGAGGCGTATTTAAAAGCAACAAAACAATTAAGAAATTATTCTGATGAAAACGATGGTTTGGTGTTTAGTCAAACTGTTAGTTTGGATTTATCTACTGTTGTCTCGTCCGTGAGTGGTCCGAAAAGGCCGAATGATCGCGTATCGGTTGCAGATATGAAGAATGATTTTCTTTCCTGTCTTACTAACAAGGTAATAAATGCATTGAAACAAAAAATGCCTTTATGGGCCTATAATAGGCCGCCTATTATTAACCTAAAGTTGAATTTATTAGCTCATACCTATAAGAATCTCATTTTTTTTTATTGCATCAATATCTCTCCTGGTTTTCTTAATATGTTATGCAAATTATGTAGTTGCAACGAATACTCATGTTGTCAATAGACAAACAAATCCCAGTGGTAAATTCTAATAAACTATCACCGAGATATTGCTCATCTTTTGACAAACAACATGAACATTTCAATAGGATTTTTTAATAAAACTCACTGATAAGAGCTTTATAAAAGCATCATACAAAATATACACTTTTGAAACATTAAAATAAAGGTTTTAATGGATGTTGGTAATCTATGATTGTTGCCACAATGTTACATTGATAACCTAGCTTTATGAATTATTTTAAATATATCATAAGCTAGGGTAGCAAAGTAACACTATAACTATTCACCTATCACTTTCTGAAAATTTTCTAGATTTTAAAAAGCGTATTACCTTTGAAACTGCGGCGAACCTCTACAGCTCTGACATATGATTTAGTCCATACCTAAATAAGCGATTTTTATTATATAATATTTATACCTTGATTATATCGTTCGACTTCTGCGCCTTTACGTTGCGACATCTTCATCAATTCAAGGAACTGAACCTACCGTAAGTTTACGTATTTGCAGTAGATCAGTTCCTTAAAAAAACAAAGACATTTTTCTCCGTCCAAAGTCCTAAACTTGTTTGAATTTAAACTTTTAAATCCAATTCTTCTTCCTTGTTATCTTAAAACTATCTGTAGATATATATTTATTTCGCTATTAAGGTAATAACCCAAGCTTTATGAAAAACAAGCATAAAAACTCAGGATATTGCCATGTAGCGAAATACTTTTCAAATTTCTTTACGTTCCATAAATGTTTTTGTAGGTTTTTCCCAATTTCGCTATTAAAGCAACAATATAAGCTTTATGATAGAAAAAAATACATAAAACGCTTAGACTATTGCCAAACAGAAAAATAAATATGCACCTACATTACAAATATGTCGATAATAAGTAAATTTTTAAATGGTTCAAAACTGGAGAAGGGATGGTCGCTACAAAGTTACTTCGGTAATCCCGGCTTTATGATATTTTTAAATACATCACAAGCCGGGGTACCAAAGTAGCCCCATAGTGAAATTTCATCAATAGATAAATTTGTTAAAGTTTTCAAGTTTTCATTTTCCAATGAACAAGCAATCTCCAATAATATTGTTTCCAGATACACAGTGTTATAAAACATCGCATAAATTCTTTTATTATTATTGTTATCTTATATCTGACGAAATCACATACTGTAATATGGCATTTCATGAAATGTCTGGTCAGTTCATGAAACAGTCTGGACATTTCATAGGCTGCAACCTATCTAAACCTAACCATTTCAGGAACGGACTAGACTTGTCATGAAATGCCATATTACGGTATATGGCTTCGACATATCCCTTTTTTTTACCCCAATTAAGTTTTCTTATATTTTCAACTCATTTTTCAAATATTACGTAATTGATGACGTGTATCGGAAATTATATTGTGTGAACTATAAATAAATGTAAAGAAATCTAAGAGTTTAAAAAACAAATCCTAAAACACATTGACTTTACTTTATACAATTATTTTTATGATATACTATTTACATGTGTGACGTCATCGTTTTTCGAGACATATTATTCTTTTAAAATAGCAATTTTCGATATTATCCATGAATTTTCAAAATACAATTGTAGTACTACAATTTTTAAAAACGATTAATATGTTAATGAAAATTTCGAGAAAATATTTAAGTTTGTGAAAACGTACTAGTTCTATTATTTTATTAATTGTTAAAATTGGAAACCATATTGCTTTTAGCACTATCCTAAATGGCGAATAAGTACTTCTTGGTCTCTCTCGGGATAGTATTCGGTAAACTGTTGATGCATTCAGGTCTTAATCTATCCTATAATTCTTGAGTATTTTCAGGTTTATTTTTATAAAGCACATTTTTAAGATGTCTCGAAAGAAAATAATCCAATGTCCTAAAGTTTGGAAATTTTGATGGCCACTCAATATTATCACCTATTAGGAAATATGCGGCAAAGATATTCTCATAGATAGCTAAGCAATTTAATGGAATAGAATCTTTTTCAAACTATTAGTTCGAATTAAACAATCTTGGGTTGTTCCTCGCCGGAAATAAAATGTCAGTTTAGGAACTATATCTTCTTTAGGAAACGGCGATACCTGACCCTACGATCATGTAAAATTCCGTTAAAAAACAGCCTACACAACTGATACAAGATCTTTTTTGGATATTGGGTATAGATCTTTCTCATCCAAAGGAGATTTTTTAATTCCGAATATTTAATGATTTACTTAATTATTTAATGTAAAAGAAATTAAGAATACAATATTTTTAACTTGAAATGGATTGGTATATTCATTAGAACTCCATTAATACTCGCATACAGGGTATTTTGAAAAAATGCTAAATTTCCAACTTTAATATTTTATACCCCAAAGTAGACATAAGATCTCGCCCAAACGGTTACACATTGCTCTTCTCTTGCACATTTAGAAGAATATAAAATTTTCCCTCTTCATGGACTTAGTTCTTCTCTTGATTGATCTTTAACGCAACCGATTTCTCGAAATTTTCTTTTCAATCTACTAACTGTTGTGTCCTGATTTTTTCCCGATATTTAATAGTGAATAAAATACACATTTTTTGCCAAATTGTACACAACAATCATTAAATTAGAATTCTCTCTCGTCTTAGTAATAGAAATTTTCATTTTTCCAAAGATAAGACAACTACTAACTATTCGCGACACATAATCAAAAGTGATAAACAATACTTAAATTAATTACTTAAATGCACGTTTAAAAATAATGATCTTAATATTTGCTTTATTTTTGCACTGGAAAAAATGTAAAAATGGTTAATTTATTTATTTAAAGGTATGTATTTACCATTTATGATACTGTCAAATGTAATATGGTTTCCAAATATACAATGAATTTATGGGTTACTTTATACACATAATGCACGTACATATATTACTGTAGTTACGTATTTAACAACAGTTGTCACAATATTATATAGATTTAAACACTTACCTTACAATATAAAAAAGAATTTTCGAATAATTATGAAAAATAACAAAAATTAAAACAAAAAAAAACAAGAAAAATAATAATAAAATTACTTTTTATATAAACATAAACTCGAATATAAAATATTAAAAATGAATAAAATAAATTGGATAAAAACAAAACTTTTCTAATAACAAAACTTACCCCTAACTCATGTTTGTCTTCTATCATTCTTCTTTCAAATATCTAGTATGATTAACACTATTTAAATATGCAAAAGACTTATTTGCCTATTTTAACACTGCAAACTTCAAGATCAGCTGAAGGGAAATGAAGATTCATTTGCCTAAATCAGCCTTTTATAGTCTTGGTAGCGGGTGAGAGGGGAGCAGGTAGACGCCTAGTTGGTGACGGATGATTCCTTGTTTTCAGAAATTTCTTTTGACATCTTTTGTTTGTTATACACGGTATTGTTAAAATCGCTACGTAAAATTTGAACATAATTTTTTCTTTTTCCTATTTACAATTACTCCTAAATGCAACCGAATTCCCTCTCTTTTTTGATAGATGTTCATAATTTCAAATTACAATTTTATGTTATTAGCGTACTTTTGATAGCAAAAACTTTAATGGAAAATATTCTTATTCGATGATGAGAATCGTCTGCAACCTTTAGGATTTTAGGAGTCTATTAAGAGCCCAATAACTTGTTATAATAAAACTGATAGTTGACATATCATAGTAAAATAACGGTTGAATGAAGATCAGTATTTGATTGAACAGAATATGATGTTAACAGTCAAGTTCACGTTTGTGAAGAGGGCCATAGATGTGAACTTGATTGTTAACACAATTTTATATTGTTAATCTAGATTTTTGACCTTTTTTAACTAATATCATAAGCCGGAGTGGCAAAGTAATACTATAACTGTTTATTTATTATTTCCTGAACTTTAAAAAGCATACTACCTTTGGAACCGCGATTAGCCTAATTATCAGTTTAGACATATCGTCGAGGATAGTGCAATACCGCGTATATTTTGAAGATTTTATAAAACGAAGAAAAAAAAGAATATTTTAGCCGCTCAAGAAGATTATCTAGCCCAAACTTTTTTAAATCCTTATTATAAGTCAAATTCTTAAAAACAAATTTGATTAGCAGTTGTTCCAAAATAAGCAAATCGGCATTTTACACCTACAGCTAGGAAATGTCAAAATTGTTACTTTTGCAGATACGCAGTCTAGTCTGTACAATACAATCTCCGGTGCACCTTATACCCGTTGAACTTATTTCTGAAATATTACGTAATTAATGACGTGTATCGGAAATTGTATTGTAGGGACTATATTTACTCAAAGGCGGTATTGCACCATCACCCACGATATGAATTAGTTCATACCTACATAAAGGTTTTTAATAAGATCATTTTTATATTTTCATTATTTTTACTATATTTTACATTTTTATGTTATTATTACTATGCCAATTCAAAGAAACTGGACCTTTTGTAAATTCGAATATTTACAGTAGATCAATTCTTTAAAAAGACAAAAGATATTTTTCTCTGGTCAAAGTTCGTAGTTCCGTAGTTCAAAGTCCGTAATTTAAGTTTTTAAATCAAATACTTCTTTCTTGTTTTCTTAAAAGAATCTGTTCATATGTTTAATTAAGAAAATATGCCTTTTATAATAAAAAAAAACTTTCCAAAGGGTTGCCAAACTAATTGAAATCGTTTTTTTTTTGAACTGCAAAATTTGTGTTTTAACAATGTACTGTACTGTCTTTTATTCATGTACACCCTGTATTTATTTTATATTGCTTTTTTCCGAATCTTTATCTAAAGGTATAGGTTTTGCAAACTTTCCACTTTACGTAAATTGCCCCTTTTAAAAGAAATAAATACATTTTTGAATCGGTTAACTCCAATTTTTACCTGAACTCAATACTAAAAACATCATCCAAATTATGTTCTTTTGAATTTTAAATACCCGACTTATAGCCATACAATTCGAAAAAGCTTAGAATACAATTTCGTATATTTGTTTTGTAATTTGCAATTAAGGCGACATTAAGATGGTTAGAAAGTTGAAATTTTTTGAAAAACATTTATACTATTGTACCTGTTTACGTTAAAAGTGGGGTCAAAACCTTGCTACAATCTTTTCCTTGTAAATTTATTGATTTTATTACTAAGGAAATTCCAGTTTGAACTTCGCTTATGCCTCTATCGCTTTATTTTTATTTGTAAATCCTATAATGGTCATTTGTTTAAAGTTATCAAAATAAGTCATTATCAGCGACATTGATGATATTTCGAGGTAGTTTAGTTACAATAATGATATGAGCCAATAATTCTTTAGACAGAGTGGTTCAAAAATATAATCAATAAAATCACATTATGTTTTTAGGTGGGATTTAAGGGATTCGGAATTTCCGAAAACAAACTTGAAACAAGAGGAAAATTCATGTATGATGGTAAACAATATACCATTGGACATGGTAGTGTAATTATAGCCGCAATTACTTCATGTACAAACACTAGTAATCCCAGTGTGATGCTGGGCGCTGGACTATTGGCAAAAAAAGCTGTTGAAGCTGGCCTAATAGTAAGTTGCACGTTTTATTAGAAGTTTTATCTCTTCAATGTAAGTATTTTAATAACATGACCATTTATTTTCTTCGTTGAAATGACCATTTTTTGACGTTGAACCGGGCAACAAAAAGGGGCTTATACATTGTCTATTGTCACCGCACTTTTGACCACGAGTATGAAAGCCACCGTTTCTTACCTTCAAAATTGTTTCAATCTATTTTGAATAGTTGACCTTTTAAAAAAGATGGAAAAATATTGCTTTATTGGCCCTTCTCAAAATGGTCTATTTACCTTAAGAGAGTCAAAAATATTTTTTGAATATTTCAAAGCTCAAGAGTGCCATAATAAAACTGACCCTTTTTTTAGGTTCAGCCATATATCAAAACCAGTCTGTCGCCAGGTTCAGGTGTTGTTACGTATTATTTACGGGAATCCGGGGTAATTCCTCCACTTGAACAATTGGGTTTCAATATTGTCGGTTATGGATGTATGACTTGTATTGGGAATAGTGGAGGTATTGTTATCACGAAAAATTTTACATGCCATTTTTGAAGCTAATTAGGAATAACTTTTTTGGCAGGCTACCATAGTGGCGAAAAAGTTGTTCCTGAACACATTGTTTAATATGTAGAAACACTGTACAAAATTAATTGTTTTAAGGTCTCGATGAAAATATCGTAAATGCTATTGAACACAATGATCTTGTTTGTTGTGGTGTGCTATCTGGAAATAGAAACTTTGAAGGCAGAATTCACCCGAATACCAGAGCTAACTACCTGGCTAGTCCTCTCTTAGTTATTGCCTATGCAATTGCCGGCAGAGTAGACATTGATTTCGAAACTGAATCTTTGGGTAACGATAATTTCGAGTAGAATACATTTATTTAATGTCGCATTCATTTTAAAGGTAAAAGACCTGATGGTAGCGGTATCTTTTTGAGGGATATTTGGCCAACCAGGGCTGAAATTCAAGCAGTCGAAAAGAAATACGTTATTCCGGCAATGTTCAAGGAAGTTTATGCGAAAATTGAGAACGGATCGAATAATTGGCAATCATTAAATGCACCAGCTGGTAAAGTTTTTTCGTTTTAAATAGCTTTCAATAGATTAATTAACAAAATGTTTTCTTTGAAGATACTAATATATACTTACCAGTACTAACAAGTTGCACTTCACATTAACATGTCTCAGATTTTGTGATAAATATCATTACACGTTAAAAATTCTTTTCATAAAAATTGTCTGAAAAAAAAAATCACCAAGAGTTCTTTACCTGTTTTTTAAACATATTGATTGTTTACTATTTTTACAATATACGACTACAATTCGAAAAGTATATTTGAGAGTATTCGTGAAACAACACTACAGGTACACGAGCCGATTTTTCGTCTCACTCATTTATACAAGACATTTCAAAAATATTATCTTGTTATCTCGATTTTAAAATAAAAACTTTTCAAAAGGAAAGATACCCATATTCACAACAAAACATATGACAACAAAATATATGTATTTTCATTGTCAACACCTTTTTTGAATAATAATAATTAATATAACATTATTATATTGTTACAATCTGGAAAAAAATTCCCATAGATGTGACGAAAAAATATCATGCATATAGAGTTCAATAAGGCCAACTTTTTAATTTGAAATTTGAACATTTAAAAAAAAATAATAAAAAATTTAAATTTTTAATAAATAATTAAGTAAACGTCAATTAAGAACGTATTTAATAACATATTATTCTATTGCAAGACAATGCTTAGTCACAGGTGGATTTATTATTATTAAAATAATTTTAAAAATAAATAAATTAATAATTTTAATACAGTTATTATATTTATGACAATTTTATGTCTTAAAACAATAAAAAATTTTTATAATTTTTTCGATTTTCGAACGTATTATTTGAAATTTCATATACACGTAACTACACACTATATCAGTGATGGCGAACCTTTTTGGGGTAGTGGGTCGAATTTTGTTAATTTTCTTTTTTAGTACCACCTCGTGGGTCACTAATTTTTTTTTTGGTTCTCACTTTTACAATCCTCTAAATAATTTCAGTTTCTTTTTGGCATATTTGACTGTCTCTTCTCTTTTTTATAATATATAAAATAACTATAAAAATCAATGCGAGGGTCAGTGTCTGACCCGCGGGTCATAGGTTCGCCACCACTGCACTATATCGTCGCCAAAATGACAGAGTGACGTATCTATAAATTTAAATAACAAAAAGAAAAATAAATAATAAATTTATTATTTTTATTTAAATTTAAATTACCTAGCAAAGCCGAAAAAGAAGTAACTACCATAGAAATAGCGCCGATATCCGGTTCAAAATTTACATCAGGTGATTTTTCCGACATCTGATGCAACACCGTGTTTAATCGTTGATATTTTAAAAGAAGAATTTTACGGATACGTTCCTCTGTCACTTTGCCGACAAAATTATATGTATGGAAAATATAAATCATATACGGCTCTCTACGAAGACCCTACGAGGCCTACGAAGAATTATATTTTACTACTTTGCTAATACGTTTCTTATTATTAAATAATGCGCGCCAGACTAGATTTTTCGCGGTAGGGAAGAGTTAAAAACACAAATAATTTTCAGCTACAAAGTTATTTTTTCGGCTTCCAAGAAGTTTTTGAGAAATTTTTTGAAAAAACAAATTAAAATCTATTAAATATTTTATAATTTCGAAAATATTGTCTATTTAAACTGGTTCTTTTTTCCTATTACAAATTGCTGTTTTGGTATTAATTTGTTTATATTTTGCAATGAGTATACAGGGTGTGAATTAAGTACGTAGACAAACTTTAAGAGGTGAATCTTTGACGAATTTTATGATAGGATAGTTTTACTGAATATACTTTTTGTACAATAACGCGGCCATTTAACGAAATTTTGTATACAGGGAATGTTAATGATGGGAAATCCAAATATTTATTTAGTTTTATGTTATTATTTTTGTTGTCTAATTTTTTAATGCGACATTTGAGTTGCTTTCGTTTGTTTCTATGATTCGTAATCATGGCCCAAAAAATTTACATTTTATTCAGGAAACTAAAATATCTTTTAAGTAACAACTTGTGGATTGTGTTTAAAATGGTCGAATTTGTCAACGCAAGAATAGCAGATATGCATTTTATCATTTTCAACAATTATTGTAAATATTGTTAGTTTATTATTAGTAATACTCTTTAATTTTATTTTGATAACTCAGTTATAATTTTCATAGCAAAAGTTTAAACCTTATTTCTATGGATAAATTAAAGAAGAAATTTTAATTTCAACACCCTGTATTTGAGAATTTACAAGGAGAGGCCGGAGTGTTCCGGACTCGGATTTGATCGAAACTTCGTTGGTTTGTAGAGGAGGGTATATAGAGTCTATCCATCCCGCAACTTGCCGCAACTACTCAATAATAAAGGAGCAAAAATTCAGCTTTTTTTATACAGGGTGTCCCAAAAGTAAACGTAGACCTTTGAGAAACGTGTTCCTCTCATAAAAATAAGCAAAAAAGTTCATATGAACATGGGTCCGGAAATGCTTCATTTCCGAGACACAGGATGTTAAAGTTTAAAAAAAATAGACATTTCTTT
>JABRWK010000966.1:0-13280 GCA_013372445.1 Hypothenemus hampei | reverse complement strand
AAAAGAAAAATATGAAAAATAAAAAATTCTAGACACTCTGAAAAAAATTGTTGTTTTTTTTTACTAATATGATTGTAAAAACAATATTTATTACTAGTTTTTAATCAATTTTTAGGTTCATGCAATAACTAAGAAGTTAAAGAAGATATTTTCCAAAGCTCGCTACGATCGGTTGAAAATTATAGATGCTACATTGCACGGCGTAAATGTGACGTAAACTTGACCCTCCCCCCTTAAGCATATCAACTAAACTATAAGTCGTAGTCCCTTTTTTTAGAAGCCATATGTTCTCGATCGTTGATTAAGTGCAACTGACGAGACTAATTAATCGGGAAACAAATTGCAGATTCTTTTGTAATCCATGACAATGTGAATTACTATTAATGAAAACTAGAAAATTTTATTTAAAAAATGTAAATTTTGTAAAGTCACTCCTCAACAATATTACACGACTTAATTCACCAATAAAAACTAATTGTTCCTAATACGTCGATTAATGAATCTTGAATTAATACTAAATGGTCGTCTGCTATGTTTTCTTGGTCTTAACTACTATCCAGGTTACAAAAAGTGATTAAAAATAATCCAGCTTGAAGTGAGACATAGGTAAGTAATAGCTTCGGTTATAATTTCGTTTTTGAGAAGTAATTATTAATCCAAAAACAAACAATATATGGCATATAATGTCTTCAGCAACAATTATGAATACATATTATGAGCTTTTGAAAAGAAAACTTATGGGTTCAAATACCTAGGACTTATTCCTGTTAGTGACAAAAATCAAACATCAAGCGATTCACTTTCGTAACTTAAAACTGGATCGGCACAATGAAACCTTTCTTTTAAAATATCTAAAACTTTCTCTTGGATCATTTCTACGTCCTCGCAAGGAGTATAATCATCTTCAGTCGATCTAGATATGGTGATAATTGCAGGAGAACCAGGCAAAATATCCAAAAAATTCTTGAAACTTTGAAACATTCCATTAAGATCTTCTTGGGAGGATACATGATGTGGAAGATCTGAATCGTCACAAGTGCAGCCAGCATCGAACACCAATTCCCAGTCAATATTTTTTTCTTCATAATGTTCCAACATTGCTTCTCTTAAAAGTTTAACTTTTAAAAATAAATTATCTTGAGGAGAGAATTGTTCAGACGACCATTGATTATTTTGCATAGACTTAAATAAGCTTTCTAATCGGGCCAGCTGGGCTTCTCTTGAACATGTAAAGTTTTCTAAATCTTCCTGACTTTTTGACTTTGGAGGATCAAATTGGAATATTTCCTTAACTCGTTCATACATGTTCGATTTAGAATATAATTTTAGAAATGGATTACTTGTGCTGAAGAAATCTAAATCAATATCCAAAACAAATGGGGCATTATAATTTGATAATAATTTTCTAATTTGATCTAAATCATTTCCCTTTCCCAAGGTGGCCACATCCAAAACAACATCTTTAACATTTTCCAAATCACTCTCTTTTCTATATAAACATTCAAAAACGAAATAATTTTCCTCTGAAGTAACCTTGATCGTTCCATCACTAATACTTTTTCCAATTTTAAACCTTGAAGTAGAATCTTTGATTTGATTTGCCCATGGAGGTTTAATCCAAAGTAACTTCGTGAAAAATCCTGCGTAAACAGTCGGTAACAACCAGTTTTCTATGCTGACCTCCTCAAACAATTTGTCTTTTTCAAACACAGTGCTTGCCAACATAGTTTTGGAGAGTAACATGTCGGGATGGGAGTCCAAATGAATGAATGTGCCTCCATCGAGTGGGAGATGTTTCGAGCCGACATTTCTGTAGATATATGGCAATACTTCGTGATGGTATTCGACAACGAATATGGGAATTTGGGCGTGTTTCTTCACTTTCACACCTGTTAAAAGAAGAAGAATCCATTTTCATTCGCATGTGAAGGATAAACTACGTTACGGTTTATGCACGTGCATTCTTGTGCTTTCACTACTTTTAACGTTCGATTTCAAAATAGAATAAATGTTTTGATGCGCCAAGTGTTATCAAATCTAAGAATAGAAGATGTAATTCCACAGTATTTTAATTTTATAAACGAATGTTCGTGTCTTTGTGTAGGTTATAGTTAAAATGTAAATAGTAAAATTATAAATTCAGTAGTAAATGTAACTATTTGCTGCAGATATATGCAAAAGTACCGCATGTCGATCATTTGAACGAAAAGGATCTAATTGTAAATGATGATTTTTACAAAAATAAGGTAAATACGAATTTAATCACCTAAAACTACAAATTTTTACTGGTAAACAGATCAAAGTGATTTCTGTATGTTTAGGGGAAAAATTAGAACTCTATGAAAAATGATTTCGTACATCTTATGGCAGTAAATTGATTTTAAAGGTAAATATCTCAAAATAATACAAGTGTTACTTAGACCCTTTTCGTTCTTATCCCTTTATTTATCTATGGAGACTGGTTGCGGTCACTACTGACATACCTTCATTAGATTCATATTTTTACTGTAACATTCTTATAATTGTGATTAAAAATTAAATTGCTACTTAGCAAAAAATACACTTTGCTACCTTATGTTTTATAAATAACTTTAATGATATTGATATGTCGTTAAAAATTAATTAGATTTAAAGAAAAAAACAGTGTCACCAACATAATGTTAACTGATTTTATGATACTCCAATATGAATTGCCTTGATAGCCCCAATTAAAACATACGACGGGCAAGCTTTATTTTATAAGAAAAATTGTCTCATTCGGAACAAAAAATAAGGAAAAAAGTTGAAAAAGGAATGGTATGAATAAAAGAGAGCCACGAAAATCATCACGAAAATATGATCTGTAAAGCCAAATTAAAAATTACATGCGTAAAATAAATTCGTTTGCAAATTTCCCATAGCCTAGCTGCTTTGTAAAATAGCTTAAATAACTAAATTTGAAATACACTATTACCACACTGCCAAAAACATTTATCAAATTCGCTATGTATTTACAGGTTTGTATTCCATCATTTTTTGAACTTTGACATATGATGTTAAGTAACGCAAAATCATCAAACAATATACAAGGTAAGTAATAGATTTGAATTTTGTGAAGGTATACAAAATGGACTTTTGAATTTCTCGTAGTGGCCTACAAGTCTAGAATTAATTGTAATATTACATTACATCGAAATTAATACTTCAGAAATAAATATTTCATATGTAACACATACTTTTTGCTTGTGCAATTTCCTCATCAGTAACCGGTCTGTTCCTTTGAAGAAACGTATGAACCATTATCACTATTATCACTTAGTATGAGTACTTCAACTTGCAACAACACTATTTTATTGGACGATTCTTGAGCTTGTTCGCGGCTATAGCACATAGGTACACTGTTGTATTTTCTACTAAATAGATTTAGTTACTTTCATTTCGATTATGGAAATATGTGGGTTAACTTGTATTTGCGGGGGCCTTATAGATTATAATTTTACACTGTGGATGTTTAATAAATACTGAGTGTAAGTAGGTTTCAATAAAATACTTTTTTAAGTAAGTATGGAGATAAAAATTAATTGATTTATTGATACTTTTAATCATTTCTAATTCCGAATCTGTTAATAACAATAAGTATACACAAAATGATTGCTGCGATATATCTGTGTCATAAAAATAGCTAAATTAAAATATGATTTTTTTACTTTTCTATTAAACTTTATAATTATTAATTTCAATATTTTAGTTTAAAATTTTTACTACTTAATTCAGACAGTATTCCAAATATTTAAATTGTTGGTCAATAAATAAGAAAATCTCTAATTATAAAATGGTATTCACAAACATCATTTATTGAATTTACAGAGTATCAAAGTAATTTTGTGTAAATATTACATTTAAAATGAAAAAAATTTAGGTTATAATTTTTTAGGATACAAAATTTAAACAATGAATTGATCTATTAATCATTCGAAAGCAATATTTATAGTTCGTTTGTTGAATTTAAGCGTATACGTACAATAATAATTTAAATCTAATAATTTAACACCTAAAGTGCCTAAAGTGTGGTGGTTTAATTGGCGAACCAATTTTTTTTTTAATATTTAGTTCTACTGACCGTGGTGGGACACCGAATCAATGTCAATGATGCGGAAATGCATTCTACTGAGTTTTTAGAAAGTTTTTAAATATTTGGCTTGTATGGTGAACATGTCGGACCTACCCATCATGATGACAGAAAAACATAAATATTACTTATTCGAAAAAAATGAAAAAAAATTATTTTTTCTTCTTTAAATTAAAAAAATATATTTTCTTCCGCTCACGATGTTATAAAATGCTAATGAATAACAATCACGTTCGTAAAAAAAATGTTGGGTCATTAGGTCATTTCAATTTCTTTACCATAGTGGTATTTTACGTGTTAAACTTATACGGTCCATCGAGTTTTATTGTTTTTACTAAACCTCTTGTTTTGTGTCAGGTTAGTAAGTGTCTGAGCCAGGCTAGTAAATATTTTTAAAAATCTCTATCGTTTTTTTTATTTAAAAAAAAATATATACCTTTGTATAAGATTACTTTTAAGATAAATCAGGCAAATTGTCTGGTAATGTGTCTCAAATTATACATTAATAGGACAAAACACTAGTTGCATTTATTACTCATTTTATACTTATTCTAATATAAACTTACACTTTTAGTGCAATAAATACGAATACAACTCAATTCTACTTAAAATCAAAAGATACAATGAGGTGCCAGGAAACTTAATCCAGGGTGTTCAAATTTCAACTATAACATACCGACTATAATCTACCGGTTGGCTTTTCAAAATAAATCTAAAGCAGAAAGAAAGGTTGTTTGTTCATGCAGTGTTGATTTGTATTTGCTAATTGGTGTACCACAATTTAGTTCCAGAAAGAATTAGGAAATGAAATGGGAAAAACAATGAGAATCACAAACTTATCCTGTAAAAATCGAATATTTTCTAGAAATTAGGAAATAAATTCATTAGGAATGTCGTTAAAAAAATAAAGACACGTATGTCGGTAAAAATATTAATTTTTTTTAGATTCTAAAATCTAAATTTTTTTTAATATTTTTGTAATTAGACCTCTCTTTAATTCTCTTTTCAGGGGAAAGCTATTGAAGTAGTCTGCAAGTTAATAGACACTAACTGATAAGTACCATTTATTTATTTTAATGGTCATTATTATTAAAGATCACATACGAATAATGATTTTGAAAAACAAGTCTTCGATATAAATTTAAATCAACAACTCGTTAATATTCTGTATACATTTGAAATCTAAATATAGACTTGATGACAAACAGCGTCCACCTGACAACATGTCTTCTACAACTCAGAATTATACTGAAAAAAACAACTATTCTATTCTTGTTTTCATCCAAAGTTCTTTTGATAGTGACTTTGAAAAAATAATAAAACTAATAAAAACTTACATCCTGGCGCTGATGTTCCATGTTTCATGGTGCATTCGTACGGGTTTAAAGTGCCCGGTACCACTTTACCATACATCGATCTATCCATGACGTACGAAAACAATGGAACAACGTCAAAAAAATTCGATTAGCGGCAAAAGTTCGAAATAATTCCAATGTCACACACAGAGACACTCAATGAACCGCAAAACGAACGAATCGGATTTCGCGAGCATGAATCACGTGGTTCCGATGCGCAAATGACCACGATCAAACCGGAAAAACTTCATGAGGACATTTTTGTTGAATCGGGAACGACAAAAGTTTGATTTTTTTCCTCCTGTTTTCTTCTTTTTCGAAAAATTTTTGTTGATGACGCTTGCGCCGCGGCCGGATTTACGTTTACGAATTTAGAATGATGTCTGCCATAATAATAGTCGGAATATGGGAGCGGAGGTGTAACGATTCAAACTGCCAAGATGAAATAAGTAAGTGTGTGTAAAGCAATTAGACCTGCATGCCTGCTGGTATATACGAGGCGATATTAAGAGATGTGGTTTTATGGTTAAGACGATCGTTAGTTATTTTCAGGAAATTTCATGTCAGTATTACTGATTATATGATTTGGAAAATTGAATTAAAGAATAGGGGTGTCATTTAAGTATTTGTAGTTATTAATAAAACCAATCTCATAGAAGGTGGTTCCACATTGAAATAAACATTCGATCGTCTGTATTTTTTTATTGACTGTAGTAGATTAAAAGAATAGAAAGACTTGCAAAAAACAAAAAGTGGTGAGAAACAAAACTAGGAACTAAATGGATCAAGACTGCGACAAAACTGATTTCATTGAAAAGAAAAGAATAATCCTATATTTTTATTTATAAAATTAGGCTACAAAATTTCCAAATAAACTGCACATAGTTCGATATAAATAATAAAAAAATCTATATGAACAGAAAAAATTGCTAATAAAGCTGACGCGAAATCTAACGTCTTTGCGCTACAGGTTAGGATAAGCCTGGATAAATCCAAACTTATTTGATAATGTTCAAATGGAGTTGATCAGTCAATGATATTAACATTCATACCTAAAGAACTTCAGCTATTTAAATCTTGTCAAAAATCATTGCTAAAAATTAATGAACTGACAATAAATTAGTTTGGTTTAAGGGATTACAATCGTACCTTAATCAATTTAGTAAAGATATTATACAGTGCTTTCGAAAATTAAGGAATAAATTCAATAAGAAATGGAGGTTAATTTATTAATTTAGTCAGAAAAATGTTCAAATCCGTTAATTTTAATCTTACGCTGCGTATTTTGTTTTTATTATTCAAGTATACAGAGTGAGCCAAGTAAAATAAGATACATATATCATGTTATCGATTTTTTAATGATAACTGACTATTTTTATTAAGTACTTTTACAACCTGACATCTTTTATATATAATAAAATAAATATACATAAATATAACTTACATAAGGAAAATTTCCAAAAAAATATTTACTTCAATTTTAAAAATACAATCTTAAAAATGAAAAATTGCACGAAAATATCTGAATAAGATGTTTAAATTATGTATCTTTAATTACCAGACAGTGTTCCAGATGTTAAATAAATTCTCTTTGAACATTTTCAGTAACCTTCAGGAGAAATATGTCGAACTTCTTTCTAAAGTTGTCATTTTAAATTATCTAAATTTAATACCGGGATAGAACACTACTTTTTAAATTTACACAAAAAATGATCGGAATTAGATCTTAAAAACGATGGATCATTTTCCTGATGTTCACCAATTTGAAAAATTTTAATTTGAGTATGTTAGCATAAATACTGCACAATGTGGAGGCGCTCAGACTTGTTAAAAATATAAGTTTGAAATATCAGGCTCTTGAGCATTTGAATACAAAGTTTTAAGTGATGGAATTAATCCCAATTGAAGAAAATGCAAATATCTTTCACTAGTTAAGCTATTGTCAAAAAAGTAAGAACCAAGAATTTTATCATCCACTACGACACATCTGACATTAATCTCTGAAGTGTTATGAAATTGCATAATCCTGTTGGTATTCCAGTTTTGTCTGTTGACATGTACGTTTGAAATAAAAATGCTTTTATAAGAAAAGATTATCTGATTTAGTAAATTCATACTAAAAATACATACATTACATTACATCTCGTCACATTACATTTCGTCGATCGTAATTACTTTTTGAGAGTTTATAGGGGAAGGTCGCCTAAGTTGAACCGTTGCCTAATTTGGACCATTATGATAACCGAGGCACTATAATGATTTTGAATTTTTTTGATAGGTAATTGCTTTTCTATAAAGATAATTGCATCAATCAATTCTACGGTTACATAAAGCCTATCATTACCTATCAAAAAGACATTCAATTAATATAGGGCCTCGGATATCGTAGTGGTCCAAATTAAGTGACGATCCAATTTAAGCAACTTTCCCCTACACTAGTTGTACTTTGAATGAATGAATGAAATTTTTCTTTTCATAATAATCTATGACAAAGATCCCGTACATTTTCAAATGCCTGAAACTTTTACTCAAATTTAAAAACTATACCTTGGATAATGAACTATTGATCCGGATGAGTTGCATTGAATAAAACAACTTCTACTTGGGTACGCATTTTATCTCCAAAACCAATCATGCAAAAATTTCAATTCGTTCTCGTTCAGTTAATTTGGCCATTTCAACTAAATTAAGGTGGAACTAAGAAGTTAAATAAATACTAAATGCTGTTCATTGTCCTGGGCAATTTTAAACACTCCTTTATCCAAATGAAGACTGACTTGAACTTTCTCGGCACAAATAAATATTGATATTTTTTTAAACTACTCTATTGACATTTTAGCGAGTTACTCGTGTACAATTAGTTACTTCCATGTAATTTTTCATTTTTGAAACATTGTATTTTTTAAACTTATATTTTTTTCTCTATGTCATCAATATTAATATTTATCCTATGATATGTAAAATAACAAAGAAACTTAATTAAAAGTATAGGTTATTGACTAAAAAAATATTGATACGTTACATCACCTACTTGACTCGCTCTGATGCTTGAATAAAAAATAAAAAAATGCGGAAATCAAAAGTAAAATTTGGTGATCCAAGCGTTATTTTGAATATTCTTAATTTTTATTGAATTTATTCCCTACTTTTCAAAAGCACTGTATATTCCACTAGTGTACATTGAACAGATGTTTTCTACGCTCAAAATCGGATAAAATTCCATCGGTTCATAACTAATCAAAATTTACGAGATCACATTTCGATATTACAGGGGCACGTAACTTTGTGTATTTTTATAATTTGGCGCGCATCTCAATTTTATTTGTATACATTTCATTGAGAAAACATCGTTTTGATGGCGATGGATTTATGCTCGATTACATCGACCGGTATAAATAGAAAAATCATTTAATGTTTCTCAATAATATTTTCATTACATACTGAAAAAAAATTGTGGTTGTGATTCTGAAAGTACGAATGTGTAATAAAAATTTTTCATTCACACCCTGTATAGATTCTTACGAAAATTTTCCGACTTGACTATCTGACGAACGCCCTAAATACACCAATAACAGTGACATTTACTATTTTAAGCCCATTAAACTAATTAGGCGCGAAATGTCATTACATACGTACCAATAGACATAATGTAAGTACATATACTTATATGCACATACTCTAGTTCTAATAAATAGTGTACAAATATTCGATCGGCAAGAAAATGGCGAACCAATACCCGACGTTACTTTTCACAACTAAATAAATTAGCACGAAAAAAATCAACGAGTAAATTACCTAAAAATATGTCATGGATCTTAAATTCGTGACCTTATAAGGTTGCAGTTGAAATCTCGATTGACCATTTTTGGGATTCTGTTATATGTTTGAGTTTTCAAGGCAATAATTAGTTTAAATAAATTAAAATGAAAGATTAACGTGGAAACCCTGTATCCTGTATCTCGCAATATTTTATAGGGAATTAATTCGATTTCGATTTCAATAATAATTTGTTTAAATGATAACGAGACATACCCAAACTGTTAAAATTTCATAAAGGTCACTTAAAATTAAAGATTCATACATTCATTATTAAAATAGTAAGGTAATCAACATAGGTATAGAGTATCTCGTTCTAGGCCACCACTACCTCGTATTTACATGAGATGATGAGAGTTTGACAATCAATAAACTTCTTAATCTCCAATCGATAACGTATCATATGTGTTCAAATGAGGACAAAAGTGGAAATCTTAGACAACATGCCAATAGATTAACTTTAGATTGCTCAAATTAATCTTGCAACATGTAGTAGGGTGTTATCCTGCAAAAAATGTAATCTCGACATTATTCTTTTACTGTTGTCCGACCATCTTATATTGTCAAATAGAATCGAGAGTACATTTTGAAGATAATGCTCAATGAGGTGGTTAATACAATAGACTGAAATTCGATTTGCCCATAGGCATTCAGAATTGTTATAATTTCTCCTTGACCTCCAATTATTGATTTGCTACTGCTCTCATGATAGATGTTTTAAGGCCATTAAACTTAAGTGGCGATTCTGGCATTCTACTGCATTGCAAGTTCGACCCATACTATTGGCTCTTTAGATTTGGTTTTCTTGAACAATATCTCACTACCAGGTTGTACTTCTATTTATTCTAGTCGCAATAGCCCGATATGTAAATCCAATACGATGTAATCGAACTGTCCGTTCTTTATTAAACTCTTAACTGTCCATTGTTTGGGCTTTTTCGCTATCTAAGAATTATAAATACTTTGACACCGACTAAATTGAATGAATTGTTTTATTTTATAAAATGTTTTAGAATTTCGCTCATAATCATGCTTAACCCGGGAGAACACGCTTCACGGTCAAATTGACCGAGTGTTACGACGTTTTGTGTACCCTCTAATTCACGCGTGTTCTCGCAGGTTAAGAAATTACATATACATTTCGTATTAAAATTAACCCTACAGTAATGTGGAAATTCGATCTCTTTCGATTCGTTAATCATATCTCAAAAAACTTTTTTTTCGTTTATACGTATAATTCTTCATTAGTAATGCAGTCTAGTTAATTATTAAAAATTTAGTTTAGGATACATACAAGATGAGTAAAAATAAGTTTTTCTTTAAGTTTAACACTCTTTGGAACGTTTGAGTTTTATGGGCGAGTATAGACTTCAGTTAAAATATAATACAGCTCCATCTGTTCTAAACGAATTTATTTTTTCATTTATAATCCTAATATGATTAATACACAAAGTACAGGGTTTATCATTAAAACGTACCTATTTCATAGCAAAGTGAATGACAGATAAAACTAGATAAAAAAATTACAAATCTAAAAACTTTAAACCATTTAAAAAATAATAAATCAAATCACATATATCTGCCTCTCCTTCTAATGAGAATTTCACATTCACACACATACTTTAAATTAAGCGTCTAATATAGTTATGGTCAATATAATGTCATAAATCTTTTACAATGTTTTCAGCGTCATCCAAGGAGTTTTCTAAGCTGTCTCCCGATATTTTCCCAAAAATATCCTATGGAATCAACTGTTTAACGTCCAAATTATTATTTTTTTGGCATAAAATTATAATAGTTTCAAACTATAATTAAAAGACTGATAATATACCTTTGTATCGCTTTCAAAATTTCTCGTTCTCAAATGAGGACGCTGAGCGCTAACGGATTAAAGCCCGGGCTGTAGAGGGTCAGTCTTGAATTCGAAAATCCACCTCACTTAAGTACTCTTAAAATATACGATCGACGTACGGCCTTGCATTATTATGCATTACTAAGAAATAATCACCAACGTAATCAGCAAAAGGAGAAAAGCTTTGCTCTAAAATGATTTGCGTTTAGGCTCTGTCTGGAATTCTACTCCGTAAAACATTTTCTTCCGGTAGACACAAGGACATACATCATTAATCTTTTTCATGAGTTTAGTATTTGGCGGTTCATACTTTTCTATAAAATGCTGTAAAACAAATTGCTAACACAAATTAATCAAAACTCACTATGTATAAACAAAAATGACAGATAATAAAGGACTTTGATTATTTTCCATTGCTTGTTCATTGCTAAAAATTTTACTATTTAATAGTCTTAGTATATTTTAACGTTAAAGCCTAAAAAACACTTTGTTTAGAAAAGATGGGGCTATATTTTAACTAAAATTTACACTTGCTTACTCACCCTGTATATGTCCAAAACAAAATTTTTAATAAAAATTGGGGACACTGCATTATTAATGAAAAATTTACATATAAACAAAAGAAATATTTCTGTATCCCACTAGCGAATCGCAAGAAAACGAATTTCGTTGTTACCGAAAATTTTAATATTGCGTTACTTTTGATACGAAATGCATTGCTGAAATTTTTCCAAAAATCAAATATTATCTACACTTTAATGGTGTTATGGATCTATTTTTATCTTTTTTTAACTATTGCAACATATACCGAAAAAAACCCCTGTATATCGAAAATTGAAAAAGAATACAAAAACTCAATCATTTCATTCAAAATCATTATTTCCAATATAAAGGTGAGGTTAGTTATTACCTACCCTATGAAAATGAAACTCATAATGCAATTTTGTCGTTTCGAGTTTATTGACCAGAGAGTAGTGTATATAATTTTAAAACTTCAATAATTCATATTTCAGAGGCCGGTGCCGTAATTAAAATGGTTTGTAAGAGGCTGGAGTCAACATAACATGAATTTTGGCTGAAATCCACACTCCCATTCTTTTTTCAGATTAAATTTATAAATAGGTATCCGAGTTCGTTGGTGAAAAAGGAAACGGGTTTATTTAAAATTAGGTGTGGGCGACAATAATAGGAGGCTTCACTAAAATTGAGTAAACTATTAACGTTAGTCTGGTTTTAACATATTGATGGTTACGATGTGATACCGCATATCTATGTATTATATTTTATGCAATTACAAGCTATCGCACTTAACCATCGAGATGTGGAACAATTTAATCATCATTTAAATAGAAAAATGTATTTCCCATAAAACCTGCACCGTAAATTCTATATGACTTCTGAAAAGCGGATTGTAAATGGCTCTTTACTGTTCAAAAATTCGCTTCCTCCAAAAATTGCTTTGTTTGTTTTATTGTTCACTTATTAAAAAATGAAAAACGTTTGTTTTGATTTATATGAGAAATGATAAAGAAAAATCAGAGCAACTTTGTGTTGATATTAATCAATTTGTGAGTTGTAATAAGAAAATGCATGCACTGATGTTCTTATGGATAGGCTATGCGTTGAAGTTTCCCTATAGATTTACTGGTTGCACGAATTACCTGTGTAGATAATAATATTATATTGCGCAATCCTCAATGTCACAGTTCAAGTCGCATCAGTAGCACTATTTACATTTTGTGAAAACTTGTACACGCAAATCAAAATATTAAAATAATCAAATATCAAAAATTTTAAAAATGGACAATATCCCATAGGGTTAAGGTACTTTCATAAAACGCGTTAATCACACATTTCGATAAGTCCTGAACAACTACTAACACTGGTCAACTAATTTTTCAACTTTGTATGCCCAATAAAGGACTTACACTAATTTTGAAAAATAATTAAAAAACATTCTCAGTGGTACCTATTTCATGCTCTAGTTATACCGGGTTTCTTGTGGCTATCAATAATAAAGTCTTAAGGCAGAGTGGTGTCTTGGGTGTTATGAAACAACCCCTACAAAATGAGAGGAGTGACTGTACATACAGAAATATGAAATAAAGTTCCTATCAACTTGGATCCGGAAATGCTTCTTAAGAGAATT
>JABRWK010000965.1:0-13300 GCA_013372445.1 Hypothenemus hampei | reverse complement strand
GAGAGAGAGAGAGAGAGAGAGAGAGAGAGAGAGAGAGAGAGAGAGAGAAGTTTTTTCTGTTTACAAATTAATTATTCAAGTTTTGTGTCGCGGAAGTGGTTTCTATTAAAATTGAATATTGGTATTGACTTACCTCAAAAATAAATGTTTTAAGATCGTTGACGGAACACCGTCAGGTCATTAATTATAACCTTTCTAAAAGTCAATCAAAGTAGAAGGATTAGTTAATTAGGCTGAAAGTGGAAAAACAATTTATACAGATGGCCCTAAAGCGTATACACCTGCTGTTTCTCGAATAAATGAAATGAAATTAAACATAAATTCTAGGCACTGGCACGAAAGACGATCCGGCAGGAAATGGGAAATTATTTGATATTTAAATGTACGCAAACACTTAAGAATATTGTTTGTTTAGTAATTCGAAAGATTTTTAAGAAAAACCAGTCCGAAAAGTAATTTTTTTCAACTTTCTAACTCCTCAAATTTATAATCAATAGAACCTGTCTCAATTTACATTCGGAAAAAAAACTTTACTCCTGCTTATAAATCTACATATGTGAATTTCAAAATATACATTCCCCATGTAATCAAAAAACAATATATCTTTCAATCAGCGACAATATATTCCAATCAACCAAGTTTTATTTTCTTTTGATTTACTTTTAACATTGTTATTGATAATAGCGCCCTTATTTTTGCCATGAGTTCTTTTCGAAACTTTTCGAGCTTTCGGAAATTGATTGGCTTCTGTTTAGTCAACATACAGTGCTTTCATGAAATAATCGATAATTTTGATGAAACGTATTAAAATAATCTTAAAAAAAAACAAAAATTGAAAAGGCACAATTATTTTTTTTTATGACGATTGCATAAATTTCGTGTATTAAAATGTAGAGTAACAAAAAAATTCAATAAAGTATTTAAATTTATGACAAACAACGATCTAGAAATAGATATTAACACAATAATTACTGGAGAGATCACCAGTTTGGTGATTACAGACACCTTTTACGATTCACACTATTTATCGTTCATTGTAACGACATTGAAAGACAACTATTTTCTATTCAATACTGCATGGACTCGTTAAAATTTCCACTTATGCATTCTCCTTTGGAAATTGACATTCTGGATCAAGTGGTAGTTGACATTTAAGAAAAATTGTAGAATGACAGTTCATTTAAATCATTGATTTTTTCCTTTTTTGTCGTTTTACGAAAGCATTGTATTCGAAAGGAACTTTCAGAAACTATTTATTAACTAGACAACAACGGGGTTTAAACTGTAAATAGAGTGTTCTCACCTTCAATAAAGTTAGTATCTAAAATATCGTTGCTTAAGTAATCTCTACCCTTCTAATGACGGTCAACTTGGGCACATAGAAGTTGCTTTATTAACGTCAAACGTGACAAATTGCCTTGGATATTCCTTTTTGCCGTTTCTATTGTGAAACCAGTTTGCGGAAGTTCGACTTGTTCATACAAAATGACTAATAATGATTGTCAAAATAATTTCGGTATAAAATTAAGTTCAACACCACAAGAGCATTAATCACATAAGACGCCTTAGAAAATCTGGCTCCAAAGGACTTTATTCCCTATTCCAGAAAATTGATTGGTTCTGAATTACGTGAATACTAATAAAAAATTTCGCGGTATGATTTACGATATGATGCTTGTTACGCATATTGTGCGGTTATAAAAAAAAACAGTGCATGAATAATTTTAAATTTTCGAGAACATGTGAATCTTTCTTATCGAAATCTCTATAGTTTTTCTTAATTCTAAATTTTGTGGTTGCAATTTCTCATCACAACCTCTTAGTCTGGAGCTTTGAGATTACCCCTTGAATAGTGTGCATTTCCTAGAAATTGCCCTGTGTAAGAAGTGAAACTCCAACTAGCCAAGAAGTTCTCTTTTAACATTTACAACAAAAAAAAAGAAAATTATAAATCCGTCTGGTAAAATAGGAAAGCAAATTAATCCCCTCTGATAGTTGTAAAGAAAATTTCTCGCTTTTTAAATTTGTTTCAGTTAAAGCTGGTTTTTCAGCAGCTATGACGGAAATTGTAAAAGTTTTTATTGAGAATTCATGCTTTATACGCGGACTTGAAGTTAAAACGTGTTTCGCCACATACAGAATATATGAGGGCAAAATATAAATAGCACGACTCAATAAAGTGATTTCAAATTAAACTTTTTTTACGTGGAACAACCCAAAATATAATTTAATTTTTTTTTGTATTGAGAGAGTAAATCGGGAAAAGTAATTTTCATTTAAGTTGGCCTCTGCCAAATGTGCCCTAAACTGGTTTTGAGCTTAGAGTAATCCTATTTTAAGGGAAATAATCCTACTGTTACACAAATAGGCACTATAACAATTCTCTATTCGGTTTGGTGGTCGTTGAACATTTTTATCCCTTGTTACTGTAAATTCCACTTTAATATAAACCAACCTGTTCTTTGTTGCCACAGGACTAGAATGAGGTGATTTCTGTGCTTGTTTAAAAGTCTCTTTTAATTTGTCAAGCCTAAAAGATCAAAGGTTTCTAAAGCTGTGAAGTACGTCGACCAACTGTTAATGGTAAACCGCTCTCGAGCGTAATGAAAGTCGAAAACTATTTAACAAGAAGGAGGTGAGAGACCCTGAGCATTGTTTCTGCAAGTGGACCCACGACGGTATTGTTTTCGTCCTCGTTAATGACAGCGAGGGTCGAAAATGGTCAGGCACTGGCCTTTGCTAATATACTTTTAAGCTAATTAACATTGAGAAATAATATACTTGGTCATGCTAAACCTTCTATTGTTGGTCATGTTTATTCGACGGTCAATTTAACAATTTCAAAACGTTCGGAAATGGAATGCTTATAGAATATTGTTTTCTGGAATTGAAATGAAATTTTATTCAAATTTACTTTTTGTTTTACATTTTAAAATATATTTATCGGGAAAGTAATTTCGAACCTGGTGTTATTTATATTGTAATTTTCAACAAATACATCGAAAATTCGATAAATTGGATTTCTCGTTCATTTACTGCAAAAAATTATCTAGTCTATTGCACCGAAAACTGTAAATAACTGGCGATCAATCAGTACAATTATTTGTATGAAGAGATTCAGCGTCCGTATATGGATAATTTATATTGTATTTTGCTGGCGTTCATTATTGGTTTTTTCATTTTTAACTTTTCTATATACTACATATAGGTATGTATATGTATATTGTGCATTACAATTGAAATATTAAGCGCACTTGGTGTTTGCGGAAAAATTTAATAAGCACAAATCTAGCATCGAACCTATCAACTATTAATAACAATTTTTCAAAATAATATTAAAAAATAAAGGAGATTTTCACTTTCATGCGTACATTGTCACACAAATATCCATGATATTTATCATACTTTAAGGAGAAAAAAAGATATGGAACTCAAAATGATATGGTTTTCTTTATATCTCGTCATAGATTGATAAAAAAAAATAAATGATACAACCTCGGCAGATTTGCATTTACGGTCGTTGCTGACTTGATTTATTACACACTGTTTCTATATACCATTCGTACATTTATTCTTTTATAAATTTGCTTCGCCCAAAACTCGGATTCATATTTCACCTATTCTACTATCAATTCAAGACGTCTTATTATTAGCTTTGGGTATAAAATCGAGATCATTAGGGTGATGTTTTCACCACTAATATTCAAAAACGCTATTAAAGTAATCAAATAAAGTGCGATAAAAGAATTTTCAAATAGCCTTTTTTTCTCTCTCTCTTTCTCTCTTTCTAACCGCAAAAAAATTAAAAGAGAAATTCCAGAAATGTTACAAAAAAGAAAAAACATATTAAGAGGAAATATGAAGATTGCTACTGACGTAATTGAGTTCAAGACTTCAAACACTCATATATGAGTATACAGGTGAAATAGAAGAACAACATTGTACATTTTTAGCGAGATATACTTTACATACTACATAGCTACAAAATAAATGTATTTCGCACCTTCTATTTAGATCTTCTTTCCCATTTAAATGTTTAAATGGAGTGTTTCAGGAAAAATATTTGCCTGAAAATAATTGGTAATTAGACAAAAGATAACATATTTTATTTATTTAAAAAGCAAACAATGCAACAGTATATTTTATGTCTTCCAACTAACGAATTAACCTAGGAAATTACTGAAATATAGAAGTAATTTATTTATGATAATTTATGTGGCTGCTTGAAAGTGCTGCTAATAGTTTTCTCTGTAATTTAGAGGCTAAATAGTCATTTGGATGACATTACACTGTTTACAACAAAAACGAACAAGCATTTTGCACAGGGTGGAATATTTAATAATAATAATAATAATAATAATATCTTAATACCAATTTAAATATCAAATTTCCTTAATGCCCAAGGAACTGAAACTGTCCAGTTTGGGCATTCGACATTAGAATATCCATAATTAGAATCATCCTTGAACATTCATTTAAAAAAAAAAATGTATTAAGATGAGCAGAGAAAAGTCAAATGGTGAAATACGAACAAAGAAATTAACATGTAATTTGTAGGTCAAATTTCTTTGTAACGTGAACAGTTTCTTTATTTCTTTTCAAACAAAAGTTCGAAGAGGTACAATTCGTTTCAATTCAGTAAGTGAAAAGCTTTTAAATCACATCAAATTGAAAATAGTGTATAGCCGGAGGCCGAAAATATGGGCAACAGCATCGTATTTTATAAAAGAAAAGCCTTAACTTTGTTAAGAGTATAGAAAAGGTACCTACATAACTAACATCTACGACATAATGTTGAGTGAATGAGTTTCTTAATTATTAATATTAATTTCGCTAATGAAAGGAAACTTATAAAAGAAAGTCTTCAATTAAGTTATAGAAAAAATGTATTAGAGACGAATTTCATTCTAGAAATGGAACGTGACAAAGCTCGCGCAGCCTTTATATCAAAAAGCTGTTTCGCATTAGATGAACATTGTACTTAAATGGTTTATTACGACAGGAATGTCGATTGATGAAAAATAAATAAATTCCTTTTTCTAAACCATTTATTATATGTATTAAAAAGTTTATTTTACACCAGTCACTTTCAAGTTATTAAAAAGTTTCCGAGCGATTAAAGGTTGCTACAAGTAGACTTAAGTGGTTTGCAACTTTGACATCTTATGTCGTTTCTGGAAAATAAACTTTTCAATCTGAAACTTGAGCATTTTGATAATTTTTTATTAAGCCTCAAAAATACCTTCTATGTATATGTATACATACACCCATAGGGTGGTTTTAGCGTTTCGCTAACTTCCTGTTAAGTGCATGTAACTGCTGAAACTCTAAACCACATAAATGTCTTGGAGCATAGTTTTGCTGCTGTTGCCCATATTGCCGGCTTTGCAAGTCAAAGGATGTCTAGACCGTGCTTAAGAAACAACCAATATGTTCCTCTACTGTTAATAGAAACCCAAATTCCACCAGTTTTCGAATATTTCTTTAAAGACGAGCAAATAGATAAATTATACCCTCTAATCTTGAATATAAGACGATGCGAGAGTAATAATTAGACTTTTGAACGTTAAAAGTTCTTGAACTTAAATATACGAAAAGGGGTGAAAGAAAAGGGAAAAGGGGTGCTTATTATAGGTTATTAAGCAATTTGCGTCCAAAATCTATGCCTAAAGTTTAATAATGTACCTGGTTGAGCATTAAATTGAAAGTCTTAATACAAAAATTTCTTTGTTCGTTTTCATGTTTCTCAAGTTTTAAAACTGTTCTAGTATTTTCCTAACAATTTTGTTTGACTAGGCTTTTCCAACTTTTCTCTTAGGAATAAGCCTGTAAGTATATCTAGTTATTTATTTAATATTCGCGAGAGGTTAGATACGCCACATTGTTCGTTGATCGAGTGGAAGAAAATTCACTGCGATATTTATTATTTACGATCTCCTTTTGATCTTTTGTAGCGCACACACAAAGCGTTGCCTGAATCTTTTGTAAAGAGACAGCCACCCGATGCGTTTTCTTAAAATAAATCAAAATCCCCTATACGCATATCACTGTCTAGTCCCCGTATTAATAATAAACCGCACCCGTTAAAAAAACTTGAATCTACCCTTTAAGATAACAGTTATTCATTTTGAATATAAATGTTGCAAAAAAGATGTATGGTGCCGAAAGCAACCCCCCATTCCCTCATCCATGCAATTATCACGCCATTAAAAGCTTTTACTGAAAAACATGCCCTCCACCTTACCGATGTGTCAAACTCCCTAGAAGTCTGAGCCGAAAATTTATATTCTCCTGGATTCTGGCCTCGTGGACCTGGCACTTTGTTAGTTAAATTAATGGCAGTATTATATTTTATTTGTCCAGCGGTTGGTCGGTTTTAAATTACGAAATAAAATGCAGAATAAATGGCGTATTTTTTTCCCTTCTCCTCTAATTTAATCAAAACCAAAAATGCCGTTTGGCACTTGTAGTGTTTGAATTTCCAGTTTGACAAATCTGTGGAATTGTAGCTGGACTCTACAAGCTTAAAACTTTATCTCATTTAATTGAAATTAGTTTTCCAAATACATATTGTTATCACAATCAATTATTGGTTTTTGGTAAAAGTTAATTAGGTGTTTGGGTTTCAATTTATTTAGACTCTGTTCGAAATTACTTTGGCAACATTTTAATTGCATCATTTGTGGCAGTGTATAAAACTGACAGAATCATGAAACTACACTATTGGCAAAAGTCGACCGGCTATGCTATTTTCCGAACATAGGACAAGAAAATTATGTTATTATTGTCTTTAATACTACTATCGATAGTGGACACAAATAGGGATACGTAAAGTGTCTAAAAAGTTGGACCAAGCCAGGAGAAAAATTACTAACAGTAAACAGAGTCAAACTAAAAGTGATCATTGGTGAGCTCACAGGGCATGCCACCCTTAAGACATACTAAATTTAAACTCGTAATTGTGGAGCAACTACACTGTTGACTAGCCATGTCAAGAAGAAAGTTAGAACATGGACCACATGTTGAGCCTCTGTCCAAAACTTATACTTCAGAAAATCACCATTGAAATGAAGAAGCTTTAAATCCAAGATGTCTAAAGAACGAAAAATATCGAGAATAATACCAACAACTAAACAGGAAAATTGGGAACCCTTTAAAAACTTTATTGACTTAAGACACAGCCATAAGTCATACAATGATTTCAAATTTATTTTACTTTAAGTTTATTTATTCCTTTCGTATGGGAAAACGCGTAATCGTGACAAAGCCAGATGCTGTCAATTTGAAGGGATCCAAAAATTTTAAGAAAACATTAGGTGATTGGCCCCAATACGCCAGTCTTCTAATTTAATCACTTTTAGTAATCCCGTATTTACTTCAGAAAAATAATACGTAAGTATACAATTTTTTCCAAAGAAAATTCTTCTTTAGATGTCATTGGTGTAGAAACATTTACATGGACTGATGCACGTGATGCTTGAAAGCGTGTCACTTTTTGAAATTCAGTCAATATAAGCTAAAGTCAGTTGAAGTCCTAAGTTCGGAACGCAAAATGAATTTTAGAACTGTGCAGAAAATCTTAAAAATCTTCTGAAGCAAACTGCAAATGCACTACTGATTTTTCTTTTTCAACTTCTGAGCACTGACTATATTTTTATCAGTCACTGTGAATCATCATTTTACTTTATAATTTTCATTATTAATTGAATTTTTACCACGTTTCATTCACCTGCATACAGTGACTTTTAAAAGCTTTCTTTTCTTAAAAACCAAATTAACCCGATCCAGACTTTGATTTTCTTGTCTACTATGTCAAAAACTAACAAGATTAACACGGTATCAATTCTGAATATAACTGCCCTGGCAGATTTATTATTTGAATGTAAAGGGTCTGGCAATAGGATTAAACGGTATTGAAAAGATGACCATATAAAATTTGTTTTTTGACAAACGTCAAAAATGATAAAATTGGATATTACTATTGAAAATTCTGTGCACAATGGCAAATTGGCAGATTAATGAACGGGTCTTTGCTGTAAAATCCTCTATTTTAACAAATTCCATAGTATAAGCTCAAAGACTTTTTTGTCGTGAATTTAATCTGCCAGTGCGTGCAGAAGTTCCTTCAAGAAATGCAATCATTAGATGGCTAAAGAATTTTGATGAAAAGCACAGTGTCGCCTCAAAATTTGTGGGTCGTATCTATACAGTTCCTACAGTACAAAAAAATATAGAATTTCAAATTTCTGATATCTTTCTGATTTCTTTTTGTGGGGCTACCTAAAATCTATATTGTTTTATCCGTCTCTAAATACTTCTTGAACCTAAAGAGAATATTTGTGAAAAGATAAATTTGATGAACGAACTTCTCGGAGATCTAGGAGCGTTATATCTAATTGCACTAATGTATCGAAGAGAAGGGTGGTCATTTTAGAGACATTATCTTCGTTAACTAAAATCGTTATAATAAATTTCTAGAGCTGTTGTTTTAGTTTTAGGTATTAATTTGTTACTATATACAGCATATAACCGATGTAAACAGGAAAAAAAATTGAGTAAAACTAGATCCACAATGAATAAAAATACCGCTAAGCCCACTTTCCTATCTAAATCCGAAATTTTAATTTTTCTAAATTTTAACCGTTTAAAGTGGTATTTCGGTTTTTACACAATAGTTTTCACAAATGAAAGTGCACTAGTTTTGTATAAAATTTAATACTGATTTCGAATATATGATAAAAAATAGAAAAAAATTGAGTCAAAAGAGAGAAAATGCGGTTTCAATAGCAAAATACATACCTACAGTAAGTATCGTTAATAACGACGTCGAAGGAACCAAAGAAATCTGGTCATTATAAGAGTAGGTCGCTATATTCAAATACTATTTCATAACTTCTAATTGTATTATTCTTTGTCGGGACTGAAATTTCGTCGCAATAACCGATATGTCGGTATATCCGACGTCGTTATAAACGATACCTACATATACATATATATATATTTATATATATAGATAGAAAAGTGAGCTTGGCGGCCTTTTACTCCATTTTAGATCTTGTTTAACCTAAATTTACCTCTGTATATTTTAGTTTTCACAGTGGTCAATTGGAAACCGTTCAATTCTATTGCCGAACGTTGCATGTAAGCAAACAGTTTTGTCTATCTAATGGAGTCTAATACTGTATTTAGAATTTCACGATTATCGATTATGGGAAATGTAAAATGATTTTATATCACAAACTTTCATCAAATTAATATAAACTTAATTGCTTTTTTAATGGAGGTTGACCTCCAAAAGCGAAATATCTTGGGCCAAAGAAACAAGCAAAAACTTTTCAAGAATTATATTTCCATAAAGTTTGTCCCTCTTCAACGGTTCGTAATAAAACGCCGTTTTAATGCTAGGTGAAAATTTTGTTTGACGAACTTTTCGGTTGCTTAAAATAAAATTGCTAAAACTTTTATATCAAAATAATAATGAACGAAATTATTAACAAATATTTTTGAGAAAATAATAGATGCATGCTGCTAAATATAGAAATATACTACATGTAGTATTATAATAATTAAAGTTAATAAATTACAATGTAACTAACTAACTCATTGTATAAGTTTTCGCAACTTTAATTATCCCTCTATGTTAATTAGGGTAATGTAAACTGGAATAATACATAATTAAATCATTTTCTGCTGAATGTTACGCATGTATTTTAAATAAAATTTCAAATTAAGGAATGCTTCCATTAACCTATATAAAATCACTTTTCCATATTACAACAAAACCTTGTTTATATGTATGTATTTAAAAATGGAAATGAGTGAAATTTCACTTTTATTCGTTTCTGATTAATACGGTGTAGTTAAAACCGGAACGCTGTTGTTGTTTTTTTCATTTTATTCAATGATACGATGCAACTAAATGGGAATAAATAAATAAATAACGTTCAAAATATTGTCAGATCTCGATTTTGTAACATTTTTATCTCATAGATTTTTATTAAATAAATATTCGATCTAAATGGAATACTTTAAGAAAATTATTAACCTGACTAAATTATGAAACTTTACGTTAATTTTACGCGATTTGATGGTAAAGTTGTAATGAATTATTAACAAATTTTATCTAAAGTATGTATTTTAACTTAAAAATTTCCGAAAATGCTTAAATTATTAACTATTGGTTTTGCTAGGCTTAATTTAATCGTGCATCAGTGATTCCTAATTGCTTTTTATGTCATTAAGTAAAATTGAGTTAGTAATTGTCAAGAACGCCCCGTGAAATCCTTCACTAACATGTAATTGACAAGTTGATAAACATCACAACTCGACATGAGTTCTAAGAGATGAGCTGAGATATATCACGTAACGTAAAAAAATTTAAAAATCACTTTATTGATTTGATTAAACTCAAGAAATCCTCATTTTCCGAAAACAATCTGAAAATAAAAATATATAAAGATGAATTTGGAAGAACTTGACAATGTATTGAAAAAGTAATAAACTTTGTGACAACCAACCCAATTCGTTCCTTTTAGTAAAGCTTTTGAATTTTCCTGATAAATCGAAACGAAAGATTAACGGAATGGAACTAAACTGTCCAAAAGTTGCATGGCAAAAAAGGTAAAACCAACATAGTCTTTTTTAAACAATCGGTGTCATTGAGGTTCAGCCAATAACCGCCCTTCACAGTTTTGTTTGACTTGGCACGACGTGCAACGACAGTCAACAAATTGTCAGTTCCATTCTCGCTCTCTTAAAAAAAAAAAAGTCTCCAAAAAAAAGGTCGACAACTTGTGAAACGATTGATGTAAAACTCAAATAAAATTAAAGTGTTAATTGTGATTTTAAAATTCTATCTAGCTTTGACATGAAAATCGAATGATATAAATAAATTTGAATAAAACATGTTAAAGAGCTGTGAGCGTTAAACTATATTTAGGTCCTGTTTGCTGTTACGCATATTTATCGAATTTAATTAACGTAGATTCAATAATTAATATTAAATTAAATAAAATTTTATATGAAAGAAGGGGTCCAAAAAGTCTCTTGCAAATGACAACAACAAATTGAAACGTAAAATAAAAAAAAGATAAATGAATTTATTCCAATGATATATACAATGAATGTCTGTCATAATTTTCTAAGGTTGGCTCACGGCCAAAAGGTCACTGTGTAAGTAGCAGTAAATTTCGAGAGTTCACTAACGTATTCTTTCATAGTGGTAACCAGATAGCCATATTATATTTTCTATGGAAATATTATTCACATGATGTTACGCTCCTTATGTATATAAAAAAGGCAACTTGCCAAGAAAGCAGAAACATTTTTTTTTCCTATAGTGAGAATACAATATGCTTGGATTTCAAATATTAAATTTTCAAAGATTATTTTGGTGTTAAACAATCCTGGATTATCAATTGACAATTAAGAACATGTCTTTAGGAAAAAAACCCCATGAAATCGTGCAGACACAATCCAATTTCCAATCTAGGTTTCAAATAATTGTTCCGGAATCGGATGTGGCCGGACTTAAAGGGCCAAATCGATGTCTCACCAAAAGTGTATCATGAAAATAATTAGTCTCTACTGCTATAGGGATCTTGAAATATACTGTTTTTTTGTAACGAAATGAAAAATAAACGAGTTTTACTCATTAGAGTTGTCGGGGACAACCAAGTTCGGTTAGCTGACTGACTGAATCCTCTAAGAGGATTAAACGTCAATTTGGAATTGTTCACTAGTTTATTTATCTGTAATCCAACGTACGGAATTCCAATTAAGCTACAGGAAAATAATTAAAGAAAATAGCACGTGAAATGGAAATTACAATCATTGACCGAAAAGAAATCGAGACATTTTAATCATTGACAAATATATATATGTAACTGATAAAGCTTTAACTAGGTATTGTTTGAAATCGATTTAGTGCAAAGTAATGCCAAAGTGAATTTGAAAAGTTGGAATTTTAATCAGTTTGAGTACAACTTAAGTAAATTGCAACGATCTAGGCACTTATAATAATCCCCAGGATACTCGAAAGAACGTAAACATTTTATTTGAAACTCTTAAAGGGTTGTGATTTTTTATTACATTAAAAGTATTAGAAATGCCTATTGAATAATTAAAAAAATATTATATATGTATTATACATATATCAATTGTCGAAAGCAAACTAGTTATAATATCATAGATCTCGAATATTGAGGGCAAATGTAGTCTCATGTAATTTCACGACAAGTTTCTGCTTTTAGCTCTGCGATCTATAGAGAAATAAAAGGTGTCAGACGTTTTGAAAATTTCCCTTTTTGTAGTAGTATTAAAATGTAAATAAATCAAGACAGATGTGCCTTCAAGTAGCTTTAGTTTAAGGTTGAAACATCTTAGAAAGATAATTTATGTTGCCATAAATTTCGGCTACTTGAACAGATTAAATCGAGACTTAAAGTGACCATCGTTTCAGGAAATTAAACAATTGTCTTACTTGAATTGCTCAAATCCGCAAATTTCCACTCAGCCCGCTTAATAATTACGTCCAACGTAAACATTTGCTCTAAAAGCTTTGAGGATAAAAACTTCGGTTCGGTGGCTCTCAAAATAAATCAACACTCAACACTATTTCTTGTGATTTGACAACGTAAACAAACCACTGTTAGTAATTATAGTTAAAGGTGAATTGCATAAAACAAGAGATGAATTTTAATATGAAAAAGCTTATATTTTAAATTGTGCTACATCGGTCGGTAGTGCATAAAGCCGTCATAATTCCAGCTTTGTGAATATTATTGTGGATGATGGAATACCTGGACTTACAAAACATTGGCTGCTGCACGAAACAGATTCCCACATGCTCCATAAAATTTATGAACTTAGATAATCAAACGAAAAAAAAATAAAAAAAACAAAAAAGAGTGATTTGTGGAAGCTTTTCCTATGTCACTGGGGTCTCGAATTTATTCCATGAAAAAGTTTTTATTGATTTTCATTCACGACTAACATAAATAAAAAATATATATCTTAAATAATGCCACGGATCCAATTAAATGTCAGAAGAAGAACTGTCGCAAATTGATAATGTTTTTCTTATTTTTCGGGTTACGTGCATGTGTTCCAATCAATTTGAAAGGTTTACGAAAAGCATCTGTTTTCTTAAAGACTTTCTCGAGAGTTTTATGCACGGGTCGATCTATCTTGAAAAGGACTGGAAGTTGAATAATTACTTACCTTAAGTCTAAGGCCATTAATTAAAGTTTCTTTATTAAATTGGGAGGTGAGGGGACCGATATTCGAATATTTCAAAGCG
>JABRWK010000963.1:0-13311 GCA_013372445.1 Hypothenemus hampei | reverse complement strand
TTTTAATCTATACTTACCTAGAGCATCTATACCTGCATCTGTTAACTGCTATGTTAAACTCCAAAAAATAATTTTTTTCACTTGAACCACTACAAGCCCGTTATTCTTACTGTTTAGAACAATATTAAGAAATCAAAAAATTGTAATCTTTACGCTTAAACGGATCTGAATTTGCTCTCTTCAATTATTATTGTTCTATTGGAGTCATTTCTTTTTTGTTTTGTATTTGTTGGCACTTTGCCTTCTTACAACTTATGAAAAAATTGGGCGGCGCAAAAAGTGGCAAACCGAGGAACTACCAAGAAAGTAGTCAGTGTTAATCCGGGTGATTTGTAGATATTACTAAATTACTAGAAACATCGACGTTTAAACCAGTATCACCATCATTTGATGATACGATACTTGTAATCATGTTTTTATCAACTTAGCCATCTCAAAAAATCAACTGATTTGACAGCACACTTTCTCGATAGTTATTCGGATTTCACACTTGTTGAATACCGCCAAATTTATTCATGAATTAGTTGTTGATGGGTTGTATTGTAGTTTTTTGCTTTGCTTAATTTTTTTTATTTATATGGGGAGCTACATTGATTGGTATTAAAAAAACCATAGACATTGTGTCCAGAAATAAATTAAGATTATTAATTTAAGATGATTTTACATAAAAAAATGTGTTAAACGTTGATATACATTTAATCAGAAATGCTTCTTAGAAAGACTTATAGACAATCAATATAATAGTATCAGGTTTCGTTCACTAAATATCAAAATGTTTTGACTTCATCTTAGTTATTCTTTCAATCTAAAGTAACGTTTAGGTGGACATCATTGGCTCATATATTCTACTTCACTAGTATAAAAGATAACAGAGTATCTCGTGTTTTAAGGAAAAGTAGGCAATAAACTGAAATGAAAGAAATTAAAAATAAATAAAATATTCTCCGAACTGACATTACTGGAAGTGGCAGCAGTACCAAAAAAAGAAAGTAGTAATGATGGTAATTCGACTTGTACATTAAACTTGAAATTTATATTTTAAGTTGATCTAGAGAAATTGTTATAAAACATTTTTTTTACATAACACTTTTCAACTTTATATGAATTTTTTTTCATATTGTTATACATATAAAGTCAGCTTAAAAATTTCAAAGTTTTTTCTCGACATCTTGCATGTATTTTTTTTTCATGTCAATCTTTATCGGTGTTACACTCTATGTAGCAATTAACCCTTAAAAAAATATTGTATTTGGTGCATAATATTGGTTACATTGGTGCATAATATTTGTAGGCATATTTAAAACTTTACAAAAGTGCATTAGCAGTTATAGATTTCATTTGTATTCGTCCACATTTTTACAGATTTTGTTTTTAAAATTGAGACATTTATTTGAATATTTTTCCATTTAGATAAAAAGTTACCAGGCAAATCGAAAGAAGAACAGATTGCAGAAAAAAAGAAGGAACTTGAAGATCGTCTTCTCGATGTTAATCATAAAATAGGTCCAAGTAAGAAAGCTCCCAAAAAAGGTATGATAAAAATTTTAAAATCGAATTTTGTGTATATAACTCATATATATTTATTTCTAGATGCTAAGTCCGACCCAACAGGTGCCGGTGCCGGCCGCATGTCATCTTCTAGCTCTAGTTCGGACAGCGACAGTTCCTCCTCGTCACTGAGTAGCAGTTCGAGTGATTCGAGCGACAGCGAAGCAGGTTAGCACGCGCGCAATTTTCATTCGCCAAAAGCTACTTCTACTTGTTTAAGTAAGCGGCGATCTGATCGTCGTTTTCGATTTAGTTTGCCTGTCGTTCGTAGTAATTTAACCGGGCCGTCAAAGAGTACTTTTTAGTATTAGCCATGATGTGATCAAAAATATATTTCTTTTTCGAAACCGACTAGCAAACTCGGATTTAGGAAGTCTCGAATCTATGTGTAAATATTCAAAAACAAAAAGAATAATCTAAAATGAGTTTTAGATTTTCATTTTATTATTTGTATAGACTTAGTGCCATGTCATTGGTGATTATTTTCGCGTCCACTTCATTTTTAATTTATTCTTATTTAAAACGTACGTATTAGATTCGATTCAATGTGATTTTGAGGGTTTCTTCTCAAAAAAAAATATAAATGGAATAAAATAACCTCTCAATCTCATTGCTTTGTTTCATCAAATCCTCTCAATTTATCGTGAAAAATTGTGATTTTTTTATAGCATTATCGTTGAAGGGTCGCAATTTTTATTATGACTTCCAGTAACATCACATTAAACTACGGATTTGGTAAATGGTATAAATAAGACAAAAATGGACCTATAAAGTTATTTTAAGTATTAGAATCGTATATTAAATCTCGTAGTCCTAATGTTGGTACATGTTGAGGAATATGTTATATATGTTTGATTGAAGTGGTGTGTGAATATCGACAGGGTTGGGCATTTACCGGCATGATGTGACTTAGTTATGACAAAATCTTTTTACGGAACATAAAGTTTCTAAAGAATCATAAGTTAATTATTGTTTTGATTTCTACAAAGTATCATTGAAATCGATTATTTGACCAAACGCCTAGTCAATTGATTAGAAAATCAAGTTTTATGCAGTATTCTGTAGATATCAAAATAATTTTGGGTTATATTTCGTAATCTTGTTATGATTTGGTAAAAAGATTTTTAAATAACCAAGCCATGTGTTAGTAATTGAACAAGGCAAATATGGTGCCCCACCCTGTATACAGATTTATTTCTTGTAAAAAAGTCCTTTTATGGAATTGACCACCACGTGTGCAACAAAATAGTACAAGTAGAACACATTTTTATAAGTGTAACTAGAGATAATAATCAAAAAAGAATTACTAATGAATCCAATTCTTTGAGAGGATTATTTAACGAGTTCTTCTAGTGAAACTACACTAAGATCAAAATATCACTTTCAATTGTTTCGATAGTTTAAGCAACTGTATGGTTCATTCTGTAATCAATGAAATGCGAAATGCCCTTTCAAACAATTTTTCAAGAACCAGCAAAAATAAGTCGTGTTTTTTGTCTATATATATATATATTTATAAATATATATATATATCTCTCTCTTTGTCTCTCTTTCTCTTAGGATTTGTTTGGAAGGGCTCTTGGAATAAACTGTTTTTTTTTAACGAATCCCCCTAGACCAGCTCTGAGTGCATTCGAGTGATTGGGATGCAGAACGTACCAGCCATACAGGTCTTACCGCAACTATTTTTGGTACATCTAATTATTAAGTCCATAACTACTACACTTGTCGTTAGTTTAGTAACTAAAACAATAAAAAAATGCAAAACGCTACATTTAAAATGCAGACAATGTGTGTGGCGGCTGTATTTGTTCTCTTGTTTCAATATTGTCACTGTTAATTAATATTTTTGGTAGTGGTATCTGTATGGTAAGGTAGTCAATTGTTTTAAATAGATTACATTTACGGTCACTGAAAGAGCTGGCCACCATTCACATTGTTTGCACTCAGGCAGGAAATCTTTTAAGGTTTTTAAGCAGTATTTTTTTTCTACATACTCTAAAATAGATTCAGGACAATTAATAATAAAATATTCGTTTTGGGGGTGAAAAACATCAATAATCTGTTTTTTCATATCAAAAGTATTAATGTCAAATAATTATATGTATAGTAAGTCTACTAATGTATGTTATGGAAACGAATCTTGCATAAATTGTATATGTGAGTGCCAGATCTTAAATGTGTAGATGAAATCTTAGGATTTATTTTATGAACTCTTAAAATACTATACAATGTATTCTTAATTGGTAGTAGGTGCATTGATTTCTTATTATATTAGTATGGTTTTACATACTAAACTCCTTTTTTCTTTAATTAATCGATTTGATTGCACTTTTCTCTTTTTTTCTCATTTTTTATACGTTTTTACTGAAATGATATTATATATTACTCTACCCCCCTTTATAAATCTCTATAAAATTGTTGCAAATATAATTCTTAATTATTTAATACTTTTTTTCAATTTGCTACTTCACCTAGGTTATGTACATATTCATTCCCCCCTTTTAAAATGTACAGTATTTTTTTTGTTTTTTTTTATTTTGACTAAATAACTACATATTTTTATATTTTAATTTCTTGCCTGTAAGTAATAGTGTTGTTGCTAAAGAAAAGGATTCAGTTGTCAAACTAAAGACAAGTAAATGTAAATTACAATTGCTCGATACAATAAGAGTGTTAGCCTAAAATTGTCGAATATAAATAAAATTTATTAATAAATTTATTATAATTGGTAGTTTTGTTAATATTCATGATATATAATCCTGTATGTTGCGGTAAGAGTTCTCTCTACATTGTGCTGGCCTGGCCGCCGTTTGCGCTCAGGGCTTTCAATGGCGTTGGATTTGAATATTGAGGGTAAATGTGTGTATTTTTAGGTCCCACCAGCGTAAGACAGACGAAAAAGGCCAAACTTTCGAATTCCATTACCAAAAAATCCCCTAATCCTGCAGTTAATCATAACAGTGCTGTACCTCAAACAGTGGTTAGTATTAAATTAAGCGATATGTAGTGATTTCATCACACTTTGTTACGGTCTAAATCGTAAACTTGACGTGCTAAAGCTTACGGTTTATGTCCGCTGTTTTACAATATACCAGGAGATATTGATACTTAGCCTAGTTTAAAAGAAGTGAATCTTTCGAATTAAATACTTCAGTCTTTCTTTAATTCAGCACACTTGCTAGAGCGGGCCTGCAATGCTCTTAAATCTATTAAAAAATCCTTTAATCTACAAATAAACTTTCCATAGCCCCAATCACATCTTTACTGGAAGAAACTGGAATTTTAAATTTTTCTTCATTATTGGAAAGATAATCAAAAGGAGCTTAATCACATAAATAAGGGAATGTTCACAGCATTATCAATTTGAACTCTAATTCATGAACATTATGACAGTACGTGATTTTTGTGCCGCTATATTATCTTGCTACGACAAACTATTTTTTGTAAAAAAGCATTAGTATAAAAAATATCCTGCGTCTATTTTCCACAATTTTGGGTGCAGCTTTGTTAATGCTACCTTCTCTGTACCCTAACTCTTTTACAAAACTTTGCTAGGAATTGTTTCAGCAGACTTAAACGCAAATTTTGTTTGGTCTTAGATTAAGAATAAACCTTAAAGATCAATGAAATGTACCTAAGTTATATCTACAGTGAATATTTGGTTGAAAAAATTGCTTTCAACTTAGAACCATTCATGCTCCCTTCTGACTTGAAATCAGGCATTTGACAATTCATTTCAAATAAAGTTTTAATAAACAATTATGATCTACAGATCAATATAAACAATGCAAGTGGCATTTTTTAAAAAATTTACAAAGCCCATATTTTCTGGAGTTAACACTGAAATCGATTCTCAAATCTTTCGTCATCATAAATAGGAGATTGTCTTGTTTTAAAGGAAGCAATCCAATTTTTGACAGTGGAATATGAAGAGCAGTCACCATGAAGGGTATTTGGCATAACTTCGTAAATCTGTTTATTTCGTAATACCTAAAAATAAAGGTACTTAATGACGGCTGGATATTCTATTTTGGATCTATTTTACCATTTCCAAATGACACATTTCTTTAAATTTTTTATTTAAAGCGATTAAACTTTTTGACGTGAAACTTTGCAATGAATCTTCCAATAGTAGTCAAAATAGTCAAGGCTAATTATGTATCAATACCCCCTCGTACATGGTGAATTTGAAAAATAATGCTACAAAGTAAGTACCTATAGACATTTTTAGACGGTTTTTAACAAAGTAGTTTATTGTGAAGTATCATTATTATTAAGGTTATTTTTTAATAAATCATGTTGTCCAGCCTCCAGCCGCAGTCCCAACTCAAAAGGCTACTGTTGCGCCAATCAGCGTAGCTTCATCTGTCGCACCAAACAACATTTCTGCCACAACAACTTTAAACAATTCAATAACGGTTGCACAATCGTCAACCAACCAAAATGGCCCTTCACCGCCCCCTAACAAACAACAAATGTCTGTTACTGCTCCGGCGGCTACACCTACAGCCAGAAAGCAATCGAATAGTGAGAAACCACTTACGATACCGTCTCCCTTGCCTGCCCAGCCCCCCGTTATTTCTGGGCCTAAAATTGGTATAACTGAGCAAGGCGTGGTTCCATCTCCGGATAAACCTAAACCTACTGGAGTTTTATCGCCGATGGCCACTGGCGTTTGTTATTCCGATCCTTTGGAGGAGAGTTTGGCCAATTTGGAACAGGAAATGATTAAAAATGAACCAATCGAAAGTGTCATGGCTATGACCACTATGAGCCAGGTGGGATATTTAGAATTGCCTTGTCCTACTTCGTTTCCCCAGTGTCCTTTTTTGGATCCCAATTAATCAAGATTACTATTTAATTCCTATTTATTGTTTTTTATTTTATTGTTTAATTCGTAAAACAATATCGAATTAAACGTTAAAATTTTATTATTTTTAAATTGAATAGTCTGTCCCACCAATAAGCACAATGACATCCAATATTACCCAGCATATTGGAATTGGAAATCCAATGGGAGGTAACATGGACATTAAGCCACCCCTGGGAAGTGGTCCAATTGCCGGTATGCCTACCAATCCGCTAGGCGGACCACAACATCATAATTTGCACATGGATCAAGATATGCAGAGCCTGATGCATCAGGTAGGATTGGTATGTGGACATCTTTGTTACTGATATTATTAATTTATAAATTGGTTTTAACTATAGTATCATTTTTAATAAGAGTGTTTCCTAATTACTAAAAGTTCATATGAATATAGACCTGAAAATGTATAATCTCCGAAATATAGGTCGATAATCTTTTTTTATTTTCTTTAAATTGTTTGAAAACGTTTTGAGGTACTGCGTTGAATTTTGTGTTTGTAAGATATTTTCGTTTGGAAATCTATAACAAAAATGAATTTGAGTCATTTTTGTATTTCTAAAGGTCTTCATAATAAACTAAAAAACAAAAAATTATTCTGTAAAGAAAAGTAATTCGCTAAACTGAAGCTAAGATTGTTAATTTGATACTTGATCTATATTTACTGTCCCAATGGAAACTGAAAACAATTGTCTAGTCATGAGTCGTGATTTAACTAAATTATACAATTGAAAATTTCATTTTTATAAACGTTAAAAAATTAACGTTTATACATATACTGTTCACAATTAAACCATTTTATTTTTTCCTCTAAATCGGTACATCTTACAAAAATCTTAGGAAAAAAATGCAAGATACCTTTTTTACTTGAAATTATTTACGCATTGAAAAAAAATCGAGATAAAAAAAGTCAGCGATGTAGTAATTTTTTCCTTAAAGCAATTGAATTAGTTGCCTACATGGACGTTACTAGTTAAAATAGAAAAAAACCAATTCCATTTAATAATGACTTTTTATGATATCGTGAGCGTACAAGGAAAAGCCACTAAGTCACAAATTTACATTTCTGAGAAAAACCGATTTTAATATTTAAGTAAATGCGTAAAATCAAATTAAAAAAATAATAATTTTTACCCCGATCTTCATGATATTGTTCTATCAGCTAATATGAACTCCATTACTTTTCTATGTTAAAGAACACAGAAATTTGAACTAAGTGGCGTAAAAAAGTAATAATTGAGGAAAGGTGGACTTAGTGGCTTTTCCTTGTACGCCCACGATATATGAATGTATACCAAAATTCAACGCAATTTCTTAAAATTATTTAAAGCAATTTAAAGAAAACAAAAAAGTCATTCATTTTTTATATTCTGTATCTCGGAGAAGAAATGTTTTCCAATCTATGTTCATATAAACTTTTTCTTATGAGATAAGCTGGGCAATCACCCTGTTGAATATTTTAGAATAAAAAACACCTTACCTGAATGTTATACCAAAGTTTATTTTATTTCAAATAGGGTCATCCACATAATCAGCATACGGCTGCCCTTCACTCTCAAAATAACGGCTACAGTATAAAACACGAATTCGATTCCTCAATGAATAGCAATAATAATGGTATGGCCGCAATGGGCGGCCTTCCGATGGAAGTATCCATCCCCTCAATGTTCGACCCATTACCTTCACATTTAAATAACGTGCAAGTAAAAAAGGAGAACGCGTTACCGAAAGTGGAACCACAAGACACTTTTGGTCTACAGGATAAGAAGCAGCCACAAATGAGTGGAGGAATGATCGATCAGAAACAATCCATGGCTTCGTTCGGAGGAGGAATGGGTCCCGGATTTAAAGTAAAACCAGACGTTAAAAATGCCAGTTCGTGGAGCAGTTTAGCCAAAGCGAATTCACCTCAAAATAGTGCAGGAGGGAATAGCAGTAAGCAACATGTAAGTCTTAGTTATATGTTCAGAGTTCGTCGAATTATTAAGTTTGTAATATCTTAGGTTATGGATAGTTTTAAAGCGTTCCAAAATAAAGCGAAAGAAAAGGCAGATAGAGAAAAACAAAGGTTGGAAACGTTAGAGTTAAAGAGGCAACAAAAAGAACAGGCGGAACGGGAGCGTATGAGGCAAGAAATGGAAAGAAGAAGAGAGTTGGAAGAACAAGAAGCTTTGGAAAAGGCTAGGTATGTGCCAGAAAAAGTATCTAGAAACAAAATATTTGACATACATGAAATGATTATACATATATAAAAATATGGAAAATATTCATTACATCGAATCCTATCGAATTGAAAATAATACCAAAATGCACACCCCAGACGGGTCGGTACTTATCTCATCTTTTTTTTTAAGAAAAAAGGGATGCAGATATCTGTTAAATTCTATGTTTTCGTAAAAAAATCGTTGGCGGATGTTTGTGCTCCAACACAACGTGGCATAGTGTGTGCCAAGTTTTACGAAGCATTTCAGGACCTAGGTTTATTTAAATTTTGATAAGCATTTTTAAAAGAGTGTGTGTTTTTGAGTAAAAAGTAAATAGTTTATCATAATTCTATAGTTTATATGTATGGTTTGCAAATTAGTTTTTCATAATTTGTAATTTTTTATAGACAAGCAGTGGCGGAACGTGAAAAACCGGCACAGCCTCCACAGAGAGTTGAGGAATTAAAATCATCCCCAGGAGAAGGAAGTAGCTCGCCGGGCTCAATGAGTTCCGGCTCTGATAGAATATCAGACAGAGAAAGACAAAGATTACAAGAGCAAGAAAGGCGAAGACGTGAAGTGGTAAGTTACCTGTCTAAAATCTTTTTATTAGAATTGTTTATAATGAAATGCCTTGTTGTTTTAGATGGCAAATAAAATCGATATGAATATGCAAAGTGACCTGATGGCAGCGTTTGAAGGTTCGTTATAATGTCTGACAGACATTAGCACCGTATCGGAAACGTGACTAGGTGTTTTTAAATGGATATTGTCCAAAATCAGTGGTATTTTAACAAGAAAAAATATGTTCTGTTCTTTAAACGCTCAACAAACAAAAATAAAAAATCTTGATCACAATACTATTGTTAGTAACGCTTCCTAATGCATATACGGTTTGTTAGAGAAAACGTGGTACTAAGTTAGGTCTCAGGTATGAAATTTTGAGTTATTATATACAAAATATATGTATTTGTAGTTTGCTTTAGTTTATTATTTTTCTATAGAAAAGGAAAATGAAAAAAAATTCAAAACAAGACTAGGAGGTGCTGATATTTTTAATAGCTAATTTTATATGTATGAAGTTCTTTTTAGTGAGTTAAAATCCTTATTATAGGGTCGGCTGATTGTAAATACCTGAGACCCATTGACTTGTTGCCATATTAACTTCGGGGGTAATTTGTGTATAAAAATCACGTTTAATAAATATACAATTTTTTTCTTTTGGCCGGCCCAACGGCCAATTGTGACCTCTTGATTTTTACATTATAAAAAAATAATAATTATGTATAATTTACTTATAATTGTGTATATAAACAAATAATATAAAACAATACCTGTATATATTTTTGGGTTTTTTTAGATTTAATTTAGTAATTGTGAATGCGGACGAATAGCGAGTGAAAGTTTTTGACCGGAAAATGGGTAAAATTTGATTTTGCGTTAAACCATATTTAAATGGAAATTAAATTTAAAATACAATAGATAAGAGTGCAGAATGAGAATTTCCGTTGAATACGAGTTCCGTATTATTAGGAAGCAAAGGTTTCCCCTAAATTTCTGGTCGGAAAACTGAAAAATTGTTAATTAATTTTATTATATACCTATATTGTCAATGATTTAATAATTTAGGTACAAAAAATCGATTTTTTTATTTAATAAATATATTTACATTTACCTCATTTGTTGATTTTTATACAGACATAGTTCATATTATGGGTAAGTTGTGTTAACTTCGTAAACAAGCCGAATTGAAAATTTGCACATGTCATAAACGAACAGTATTCGAATTCTTAATATTTTCAACGCAATCGAAACAAATTTTCATTAAACGTTACTTAATTAAGACGAATTTAACACACATAACATTGAATGTCATTTTATTATATTCCGTTTTCACTGCAATCTATAGAGATTAGTTTCACTTACGTTATTGTAGATTTCTATTATTTTGCAATTCGTAGTTTAGTTTTGAAGAAAAAATTTGACCGTCTTATAATAATAACCTATCCCAGGTAGCATGATCACGTCAATTTATGATTTGAATCTTTAAATTATAATTATATTGAATAGTTTTAGAGGTGCACATCAAAGTCATCCGTGAAGGTTTATTGCATGTCTTTTCGAATCAGATGAATTGCATCAAATAAAATGTAGCATATATACTACAAAACGTAGAAATTCTCGAACGTCTTGTGGTTTATACATGCCATGATTGTCTTACTTGATAGTACTTGTCTGATTCCATAAGAGGTACTTTTTTGTGGTCTTGACACAATGTCTTAGTTGATACTGTCTAAACCGATAAAAAGTACGTTAAATCTCGGACAATCCTTTAGATGACTATTGTTATGGAATATCCAAGAACGTAATCATGCTATCTGAGATATTACTTTACTACTACATATTATTTAATTTGGTTGTGAAATGAAAGAATATCGATAAGGAATTTAAGAAAAAATAAATGAGGCACTGTATAAAATAGTGCACACTAATACAATAAAAAAACACTAAATGTATTTTGAAGAAATTTTCAGGCAGATAGTTTACTAACATTTTGAATTTTTATTTGGTTTTTGGAAATGAATTTAGTAGCGAAACATTGAAAGTCAAACCTTTTTTAACATAAATCATTCCGTTTTAAACATTGTTAAAATACATTAACTATGTATGTACAGGGTGTCCTAATTTCGATTGGATTTTTCGAGGTTAATCACCATTAACAGAGATGCTTTTTTTGCATAAATATATAAGATTTAGACCGGGTATGCCTCATAAGACCAATGTTAGAGAATTATGCATGAATTTGTTGGTGTATTTCATTTTTCCCTTAAAAAAAACTGTTACTTATTCGTGAAATTACCATTATCTATGGCACATGATCAAATGACACTAACGAAAAGAGCAACTTAATGACTAAAAAATATACAGGGTGTTCCATTTAATCCATCGATTTCAGAAAAAAACAGAGTACATTTCTGGATGTAATATTAAACCATGGACAAAAATAGTTTTTTGCTTTTTAATCAATTTTAAAACTCTTGAGATATCAGAAGATCCCAATATGACAAATTTCCATAATCGGTCCATATTCCAAATACAAAAAGTCTAAATCTGCTTAAGTTTAATAAAAATATAGTACAATGTAGCAGAAACATTTCACTATTTTTGCTAATAAAAAAAATTTCGAAAATACAAGGAAGTTGGGACACCCTGTACATTACAATTTGTATTAGAATTTATGATTATCTTATTTTTTACGTCTTCTTTGTGTACATATAATATTGTAATATACAATTAGTCGATAAAATACCAAATTGTTCATTTGTCTACTAATAAAAAAACATTAAGGCTTTGACTATAACAAATACAATCCAATATTGGATCTAATTAAAACATGTGCACAGTTTCTTCAGATGGTACATTATTTACTGTCGTTTTTCCCTCCAAAGAATCAATGTAACTCTATGTATAAATAAAAACCATAATATAATTAAGGAAATTGAAATATGTTTGCTATTAACATCAAAAATTTTTAGTAAGTACCAATTTTCTCCATATGCATAGGCTTTTTGTTTAAAACTTACAAAACAACGCAGTGTAAAATGTAATTTTTAATGTTTGGCTGTTAAATATTTTTCATTTTAAGTCAGATATAGTGATGTTAGAATAAACTACGATGTATTATAGCCTATTTAGTTTTATTTTAAAACTCACATCACACCCCAAACTTCCTCAAAAGCTGAACATAACTTAGTGCAAGTTAAAGCTGCTGAAAGTGGATAATTACTTATTGAAATTGTATCTTCTACATAATCTATATTTAAACTTCCTCGTGCCATTGCGCCTACAACCATCACAATTGGATCTTCAGATTTAGGTACTAGTTCCCTGCAGTTTTTCACTATTTTCGACGAAAACGACATGGCAATTTTACGCACTCCAACGGGCAAATGATCAGTTACAGGATTCTTTATGACTTTTAACAATTTAGGACCGGCCTCTGCTCTAATAGAAAATTTGTGAAGAAGCTGAACTGGAAATACATAGACACTTATTATTTTTAATTATTACCTTTCATCTTTCACATACCCATAAGTCCAGCAAACCTTTTAAAAGTTCTCGGTATTCGAGTTTGTGGATTAATTTCAATTAAAACATTATTGCTTGTATGCAAATAAACTTGAAGTAACCCGGCTCTATTAAGGGGGCTGTCTAATAACATGAGCAAACACTGATGGGTTATATCTGGCCGGCACGATCCCACATCTTTGTTATTCTTTTTCAAAATGTGTGCGTGATCGTCACAATTTAACAACTCGAATTTGTTGCCTACCTTTTAACGAAACATTACTTTTTGCGCTTTTAATTCCTAAAACAATGAAACATACCTTAACTGTTTCCAATTGTGCATCTTCCAGAATGATTATTAGACGTTTCTCTTGATTTTTTAAATGTGCAGTTACCAAATGTTTTGGTATAGGATCGAACTCGAATTCCTCGCTTTTAGATTGCTTTAATTTCCTTTTTTTACTCATTTTAGTATGAAATTGATGAACCTCTAATCTGAATATAATCTAACCTAACAAAAATATAAACAACGTGTGTATAATAGGGTTGAATTTAGATAATTACTAGAAGGTACTAAAGTCGCTAATACAATTGTACTAGAAATTAGCATATTTTTAATTT
>JABRWK010000959.1:0-13402 GCA_013372445.1 Hypothenemus hampei | reverse complement strand
ACATGTTGTAAGGAACTTTTCTCTTGGAAATGACGTCCTTAATCGTTGGCTAATTTATGAAGTAACTTCCCTAACACCCTCGTGTGCATGTACACGGTGTTCAATAAACATTTACGCAAATTTAGCCAACGATTAAGGACGTCATTTCCAAGAGAAAAATTCCTCACAACATGTATCGAAAACCTAATGGTTTTTGCAGGAAAAAATATTTAATTTTGTAATTTTTGACTTTTTTGAGGCTTTTTTTCTTAAAAACGAATCGATACATTTAAAATCTAATTAGACTCCTATATGCAATTTTGAAATACCTTTAAAATGATGTGTTTTTCGACCTCCCTTTCCATTTAAAATTTTCGGAGTGGACACCCTCCCGCTTAAGGGGTTGCAGATAAGCGTGTCTGACTGAGCCTAAAATGTTTCCCCCTCAGAAATAAGGTTTACGTGTCCAAGCGTTTTTCAAAATAATAGAATGGGTGTCTGACAACGGCTCTGTTTCGTTTCCGTTTGGCCACCCTGTATATGCAGTTCTTTTAGTATTGTGATTAACTACAACATAATTATTCAGATGTAATGTAATTTACCGTTTAAATTTAATTAAAATGTTTTTGTAAGAAATTATAATTGTGTTTGTTAGAAAATAGTTTTGAGCAGATTGTTGCCTCTGTGGATAACGCCTTAGGTATGTTTTTGAAGTAATAAGAGACTTTTAATGTGAAGCGTAATAAATTTCTAACATATTTCATTTTTCTTCGTTCGAAAATGGCATTCCAACGAAAATTAGTAGTAAATTGATAACAAAAAGTAACAACGATTGAAATTTAATCGAATTATTAAAAATATCTTTGTCAAACAAAAGAATGCATGTTTCCAAGGTATTCTTTGTAAAAGCGATTTTCTTCATATTTTGATAGAGTCGTGAAGTTGAACCATATCGTAGGATAATCAGTAAAAAGAGCTTTTTTTAAAAATGTAAGAATCTGATATGGCTGCCATAAGGAATAGCAAAATTACTACTGTAATCTTTTAAAATATTTAATTGAGATCCCCATGTTGGAGCTTAGAAAACGAGCACCCTTTATATATGGTGGTTTAAGTCGAATTTGTGTGCAAAAACCCTCAATTGTAATAAAAATGGCAAGGATTCGTTGTGAGGTGTCTGTTGAAAGGCGAAATCAAATAATAAAATTATATTTTATAGGAAATATTTTCGCGAGATAAGAATATCACTTAACACAGCGCTTTCAACGATTCAGAAAATCATGGACCGGTACAGATTTGAAAAAACTATTGAAAACAGAGCTAGAGAAAAAAAGAAAATCTTGACTCCTCAGGATGAACGACAAAACAACATTCTAAAACAAATGTGTCACAATAATGTGATGAATTTGATGCAAAAATAAATCGCTCGATATCGGTTAAAACGATACGAAGAATTCTTCAGACAAAATTTTCATGGCAAAATTGTCCGTGAGAAATCCATCATCTCAAAACAGAATTATCTAAAATGATTGAAAGCCGTCCAAAAGTTTGTAAAATTTGATCAGATTTTCTGCAATAACATTATTTTCTCAGATGAAATCGCAATTAATTTATTTGTTTCTAACAATTGTCATATTTTCTGGAAAGAATCGAATACTGCTTTTAGGCCAGAGCTTGCGATGCCTACTGTGAAACACGGAGGTGGCACAATAATACTTAATGGCCGCCGTATTTTGATTGCATGGGATCGAATGAAACATTACATATGCATGTAGATAGTTTGAAGGAATAATTTGAAAAAATCACGAAAATCAACGAAAAAATTAAAAATACCGTGAGATTAGGACTTATACCAAGACAACTATCCCAAACATACATACGTATAGCAAAAGTAATAAAACATTAACTCATATACAGGGTGTCTCCAAACTGACGCCCGTGCCTTTAGGATGTGATTCAGGGAGTAAAAACAAATTGAAAATGAAGTGTTGAAAATTCGTCAATTCGCTTTCATTAAGATGTAGGGTGTTAAAGTTTTAATAACAAATCTAATTTTTATGTTAAAACTGTTTAACATATTTAAATGAAATTTTGCATCTTTTGACAGTTAATGCAGGTGTATTTTTTTACTAAAAAATTTATTTTTAATTGACGGGCCTACGGACACATTATAACAATTTAAAAAAAAATGACGCGCCACTGGCTTTTCTTTCAAAATAAAAATAGTTTTTTATTTCTTTGTTCAATTTGGACGAAGAAAGCTTACTTAATCCTTTTTCGTGCGAGAGATCATTTTTAACCCAGATATTCTCATGCAAATTAGGTGAAGTAATTACAGGAAAATATTGACAGGCATGAGTTTATTAATGATAGTTAAACATGTTTTAATGATTAAAATTTTTTGTTAAAAAATATATGAAGAGTCCACTGCAATAATGATGAATATCCAAAAATTAAAAAAAATGTCATGGATATTCACCATTATTACAGTGAACCCTTCATATACTCCTATTACTTATGTATTATATTACATACTACTATACATACAGTGTGTTCATTTGAAAATTCTCCACCCCTACTATTTCAAAACGGGTTAGGTTTTTAAAAAATCGCCAAAATACGTCAAACATTATATCGAAGGGGACAATTTTTCGTATAAAAAGTAACATCCTACTTTTTACCCCCTGCCCCTGGGGACTACAACCCTCAAAATCTTAAATGGAAAGGGGTGTTGAGTTATACCTCATTTTAAAGATATTTCAAAACTGCATTTAGGGGTGTGATTAGATTTTAAATTTATCGATTTGTTTTTGAGAAAAAGAGCCTCAAAGAGTCAAGAATTGACAAATTAAATATTTTTTTTTGCAAAAACTATTAGGTTTTCGATACATGTTGTAATACAAATACAAATACAAATTGAGATAGCAACATGTTTAGAAGCAAATCTAGGTATTTGTCGAGCCACATATTTATTCAGGCGAAAAATATGCTAGGTTCCGTAAAATGAATTGTTTTAAAAAACGCATACACGGGAATGACAGGCTAAGTCCTTACGGTTCTGGAGAAAAACAGGTTAAGTCAGGTTTAGTTAATTATTATTTTCTTCATTCTTTTCTTCAATTTTTTTATATGTTTTTCTAAAATTCAATAGTTAAAATAATCTTTTTATTTTATACGACTTTATTTTTATTTTATAAAAAAAATATCCACGATAAAAATTTTAAAACAGCGATAACTCAAAACTAAAAATTTGGACTTAGCCTATTTTTCCCGTGTACCCTTCAAGTGAAATGTGGCTCCCGAGTTTTCTGAATATAATTTTAATGGTAACCTTTTATTATCGAATATTAATTGATTATAATCAATTAATAATGTTTATAGCTTGTGGAACACATGACCTGCTATTCAGAATTATTTATTATGTATTAGATTATATTTTTAATATACAGTGGCAATTTCTATAGTGTTTTAATATACAAGTAATGATCGAGAATGACGGATTATGAAGATGTATCTAACGTAAATTTTACTGGTTATAAATGTAAAATTGGAACATCTTCAAACATTTTAATTATTTTAATATATGTTTGACCTATAATCTTTTGTCTGCACTTTTTAGTTAAAATTTATTAAAATTTTTAGTAAAATCACCCGCGAATTCGTTTAGTACTAAAGAAAGTTTCCAAAAAATTACGTGACAGTTTATAAAATTAGTAAATAAAAATGATATTAAGATACAAATTATCAAATAAGTGAAACATATTCTGTAAATTATGATCCCAAGAAAACCAGTTTTCCTATTATTTTTTTAGGAGTGAAATTTCATCTTGAAGATATACAGGTGTTTTGTAAATACGTCAGAAAACTCTAAGGGGTAATTCTACATGTAAAAATAATGGTAGGATGTCCAGTAACAAAAATTCGAAATCTCAATATTCTTCAAGTTACAGCCTGTCAAAGTTGAAAATTTTTATTCTTTCTTTCCAATTTTTGTCGCTATTTCATAACCGATTAAAATGATATTTGGAATAAGGGACAAGTTTAATAAATCTTATATTCCCGTAGCAAAAATATTTTTAAAATGTGCCATTTGAGGGCTCTTTACCTACATCCAAACTTTTATTTTCCCTGTATCTTTTTTGTTTCTTTAGTTTTAACAAAATAAACTGCGTCAGTTTAAAAATATGATTTTATTGAAATCGATAAATTCAACGGTTTGTCCATTTTGCACATTGAAACTTATACTGATTTTAAACTTATTAATTCACTTTTGTTTTTCCTAGTATATTTTAAATAATTAAAGCAGTACTAGTTGTTTTTGTCAATGACTTAAACGTTAACTTAGAATTCAGTTTTAATTAAATATAATTAAATATTACCGAAATACGAGGAAAACAACAATTTTACTTTATTTTATTTTATTTACTGACAAAGCCTCATTTACTCGAGATAGCATTACAAATTTACGTAATACACACCGATGATCGGAAGAAAATCATCGTATCACCATAGACCTAAAGCACCAGCGGAGATTCAGTAACATTTAAGTCATTGACAAAAACAAGTGATACTGCTTTAATTGTTTAAAATATACGAGGAAAAACAAAAGTGAGTTAATAAGTTTAAAATCAGTATAAGTTTCAATGTGCAAAATGGACAAATCGTTGAATTTATCGACTTCAATAAAGAGTACCTTTTTGTAGGAAAATGATCATATTTTTAAACTGACGCAGTTTATTTTGTTAAAACTAAAGAAACAAAAAAGATACAGGGAAAATAAAAGTTTGGATGTAGGTAAAGAGCCCTCAAATGGCACATTTTAAAAATATTTTTGCTACGGGAATATAAGATTTATTAAACTTGTCCCTTATTCCAAATATCATTTTAATCGGTTATGAAATAGCGACAAAAATTGGAAAGAAAGAATAAAAATTTTCAACTTTGACAGGCTGTAACTTGAAGAATATTGAGATTTCGAATTTTTGTTACTGGACATCCTACCATTATTTTTACATGTAGAATTACCCCTTGGAGTTTTCTGACGTATTTACAAAACACCCTGTAGTTTCAAATTGAACCGGATCTGTTTTTAATCGTTCATAATTTTCTGTTAAAGCTATTGAAAATTTATTCTTCCTGTACTTATTTTTACAATTGAGCATTTCGCTCATATTGTTATAAGATTAACGGAATTGAGCTAATTAATATTAAACTTGCTTTGATTTTTAATATTTCCATCTGGTTATTGTCTAACAAGTAACATCAAGGAATTATAGATACTTCTATTAAGGGGTTATACCCTAGTCATATGTGCGAGAAATTAAGTTTTCTAGTTATTTTTTTTTTCATTAAAAAATTAGAGGCTGGTACATCTACTGTACCTAACAGTAATTATGTTTTTTTGCATTTTATAAGGTTAATATAAACATTTTAAATGATATTAAGTGAGGAAAAATGCATTTCAACTTTTTTTTAAACTCAGCTATTACGGAATTTAGCGGGATGGGAACTACTAAAACTGAAAAAACTGAACAAAATCGAGCAATCAAATGATGAGTTATTAAATTTTCGTGTCTTGCTGTTTACGGGTCGGTTGTGGGCACGCTGTCGCGTGCGGCCTAAACCAGTATTGGATCTAACCAATTGCTAACCCGGGCTAAACCTCCTGATCGGGTGGGAACGAGGAGCGATCAAACTCTTTTTTTTATTACCCCACCCAGCACCCCAATTCACTCCACGGGTCCCGAAAGACACTTTAATATTGAAGGAAATAATTGAAAATAATGTAAAACTTAATAAGAAAAGGAATTTTTCACGAAAAATTTTTTGAGAAAATTCAATTTTTCCTCACCTTAATACACTCCATATAGGGCCTATTTGAATATGTGATGCATTAGAATACTGTAAAATGAAAAATCTCTAGGTACAGTAAATGTACGAGAACCAAAAAATTTTTTTTTCAACTTTTTTCATGTTATTATACAGAAATATGATAAAAAACGATAAAAACAAAAATAATAAAACAATTTGTATAATACATATTTAGAGATTAATTTAACCTACAAGTGAAAAAAAAAATTAATGCGAAAAATTAACGTCCTGTTGGTCTTTCTTTTTGTGTTTCGCGGTGGTCGTGTTGAACTTAATTCAGCTTAGTTCAAATTAATAGTACAAATTATAAACTCCTTAATAAAATTAATACACCACTTGAAAGTTAATTAAATTTTGGTGCTGTATATTTTCTCAATAAATAGCCGGATCAGGATGATTTTTTCATCACTTGTAGCACTGTTATGGGTAAATTTCCTGTAGTGAAAAAATGCCTAAAAAATGAAATTAATATATTATACAGGACGTATAAATAGTGTCATGTTTTTCATCAAAGTTTAAAGGGCCCTCACAATAATCTGGGAAGCGATTTTAGCACGACAAAACTAAAAAAAATGTAAATGACAAACTTATGATATATTATAATATTTCATACATATTTTGTTTCTTTATAGACGGCAGACTGTTTCTAAAATTTAAGATTTAAATGTTATACATACATATAACAGGTGTATTAAGAAGGTAGCTCGCCTTTATAATTTTTTTATTTATAAACTTTGAAAGTTGGAGGGAAGCTATATGAGAAGAGAATCGATTGATTGACAGTAACGACGTTTATCTGATACTTCCGGTTCTGGAAATGACTCTAACTTTCGATTTTTATATGCAGCACCCTATAAGTTTTTACTTTTAAAATTTAGACACAATTTTTAGTCTAAAAATGTGTTATTAAAAAAAAATTATTTTTGGTTTTTTTGTTTCGAGCTACGTCACTGAAGTATACATATTAGGCACAGTTTTAGGCCCGAATTATGGGGCAAGAAACTAGTTTGTCATTTTATTAAGTACTTTTTAGATAGATTCTGTTTTTAAGAATTAAGGTTTTTTCTCTGAATATTTTTAACAACTACCTACATATGTATAAGAAATGGAAAGCAGCGCATCGCTATGAATCAATTTTCTATATATCAAATAAAAATTGATTTAAACTCAAATTTAAATTTAATGTATCAAATAAGGTTGCTCCCAATGGAAAACTATCAATCCGTGGTCGACCAGAAAAAGAATTCCACGATGTGTCTTCTCTGTTTCTCTGTACGAAGCTAAGAAAACCGCGAATTTGCGGAGTAAACATTCTGTAGAAAAACTTCTGTTTGCGGAAAAATCTCCATTACATTCTCAAGAAATGCTGCAGCAACTTTATTGGAAAGTTCAACAAGTACTCCTTCGTAGGCGGCAAAAAAATTAGGCTCCTAGAGCGAAGTAGTGCTACTCTGAAACCTATTGCCTTCACGGCAAATGAAGCTCATGCATTTTTGTTTATTCAGATTTTCATATCAAACAATCCCGCTCGAGTCTAAAAAGAGGAATGTCGACATTTATCCTATATAGCATATAGGATACAATTTTGCAAAGACGACTATCCGGATAAAATTGTAAAAAAAATGATGAGTCAATTTTGATCAGGACATGAAATTTGTTGAACATATTAGATACCTTGACATTAAGATGGGAAAGATAAGTGCATCGCTCTGTAGGCTGATGCCAAACTGGGCAGCGACAAAAAGGCAGATTCGGGAGTCGGTAGTGTACTCACAAGGGAACGTCTCGGGGTGCCCCTTCCCCCATTTTGATAAAATTTTGGACACAAGTATTTTGAACTTATCTAAGAACATTGGCAAAATTCTACATGCGGTCATCAAGGTTTAAGAGGGGAACACCCCCAAAATTTCGTCCATTTTTCGTTTTTTGGCAATAACTTTTGATTCAGGTCACTTAGAACAATGAAAAAAAAGCAAAATGTTTTTCTTTTAATTCCCTATACACCTGTTTAGGCCCGGAAAAAATATCTCTTCGTTTTTTTTTCGTAAAATTTCACTTTTTTCTCCTCCCGTTTTTACATATTTCGAGTTTTTTATTCATTTTTTACTATTTTATAGACAAAACAATGCTGAAAACAATGTCGCGAACCAGAGCTCGATATCTTGTTTCTAAAAAAAGTTATAACTCTTTAAACAGAGCTGTGCGCGCAACGTTCCATTGCTTATAAATTTAGAACCACTGGTCACTGGTCATATAATAAAAAAGGTTACATTTAATGAGTACTAATGATTGGTATCTTGAGCATTTCCACATGAAATGTATCAAACTGTCGAACAAAATTAATGCAAAATTATCATTGTTTGTATTCACTAGACAAATGGTAGTTTATCTAATAATGTAATAATGTCCACAGAAGATGTTAGACTTTGATGAAAAAACATGACACTATTTACACGCCCTGTACAGTATATTGATTTTATTTTTTGAGCATCTCCTCACTGCAGGATATTCATTTATAATAGAATTACGATTGATCAAAACACCATTTTAATCCGAGAAGTGGTTGGGAAGATATTCAATGTCAATGTATAAAATGCAAGAAATTTAAAAAAAATTAAATATCTTTGGAAGGGTTCAAGATAAATTGATGATAAAAAAACAAAATACCGAGGAAATATAAGACCATCACTATATCACTATAGACCATCACTATACATATAGTTTTCATATACTTGAGTCACCTGCTATTTCCCACAGGCACCTTTAAACTTTGACTAAAAAATATGACACTATTTATTAGGGTGTGCGAAAAAGTTTAATTTTTTATTTTTCGTCCTGCCTGGTCAAAATCTGTTCCTTACATTGAAAAAATAGTATCTATAAATTTATAGCCATTTCTATAAAGGTTTAGAGGTCGCTCATCGCGTTTTTATATAAAAAAAAATTTAGTGTTAATTGTCTGAGAAGCTATTCAAGAAAACTTAACAAATGTCACTCTGATAGACAATCAAATTCTCTACAAAAATAGTTCTTAGAGAAAAATCACTTAGAACAACCATTTCAGAGATATTAGTACCCGAACTTAAGTTAAAAATATGTTGTTTGAAACTCCCGCTTTATGTCAATACCCTTTAAAAACGCGACAATTATTTATGTCACCACTAGTGACATTTTGAAATTATTTACTAGTGTTGGTTTCAAATAGTAATTAATAAACCTTTTTTACTGTTAATAATTATTTCATTAAGAAAATGAAAGAAATATATATTCAGTAATTTTTGGACAATTTAACAATTAATTTTCATAAAGGTAATATAGAAGAACACTCCAGAATTTTTGCCAATCGATATGTCAAATCACTTTTACTGTTATAAATTATTGTCGCGTTTTTAAAGCGTATTGACATAAAGCGGGAGTTTCAAACAACATATTTTTAACTTAAGTTCGGGAACTAATACCTTTGAAATGGTTAAGCGATTTTTCTCTAAGAACTATTTTTGTAGAGAATTTGATTCTCTATCAGAATGACATTTGTTAAGTTTTCTTGAATAGCTTCTCAGAGAATTAACACTAAATTGTTTTTTTATATAAAAACGCGATGAGCGACCTCTAAACCTTTATAGAAATGGCTATAAATTTATAGATACTATCTTTTCAATGTAAGGAAACAGATTTTGACCAGGCAGGACGAAAAACAAAAAATAAAAATTTTTTGCACACCCTACTATTTATACGTCCTGCATAATATGTTAATTTTATTTTTTGAGCATTTCCTTGCTACAAGAAATTTATCCATAACAGGATTACAAGTGGCAAAAAAATTATTCCAATTAGACTATTTATTCAGAAAATATACAGTGTCACAATTTAATGAACTTTCAAGTGGTGCATCATTTTGTCGAGGAGTTTATTTATTAAGTAAGGTATATTTGACGGACTGAACAAAGAAATTTTCAATAAAGCAATTTTTTACAAAATTGCAGAGATCTGAAATGAGAGTTTGTAATCTTGTGATTAACTTGATTTCGCTTAAATGAAAATTACAAAGAGTAATAATCGAACGAATTCCTTTATTAGGGAAAAGTTAAAATTTATACTAAAGATTAAAATTATTTACAGTGTTTTATAATTAATATCTCCCTCTGATGGGGAGGAAATATTTTAATAATCAACAAATTAAATATGTAGTCAAGGTAACTTAAGTAATTGTCAAAGTTAAAGGGTCAAGAAGTATTTAGAGGTTATAATATTTGTCAAAGTGACAGTGACAGCAATTGTCCGAAGGTCACCGCTACAAGTTCAATTTTCCCCTAAAAAAATACTACCGAAAAAGAAAAACGAAAGAAAAGAGCTCTAAATATTTGAAATCAATCGGTGCATTATTTTTTTGAGTAATAGCGGTCACCGATTTCATAAATATAGTTTCGAGAAAAATGGCTTTAAATATTTAGACTGAAGTTACAGTACAAAAATTATAATTTTTTTAGCTTATACAGTGTCTCGTAAATCAATGTCATTTCTTCGAGTGTGGATAGATCAGTTCAAAATAAGTCGATCTAATGAAACTTGTCTTAGTTCAAAAATTGATACTAAATAAATAATAAATAATAACAATAATAATAAATAGTAATAAATTTCGATGTATCATTAGCTTTAGACGTTTTTTTCTCGGAAACCGTTGGTTTCTACAAATATCAAAAAATACAAAACGTTTTTCCGAATTTACAACGTCTAAAAAAATTACTTAAACAAAATGTCATATTCCAGTTTCTCACCCGAAATATTACATTTTGCATTATTATTTAAGACTCCGTAAAATGTAATTAAAAAACTTTTTATATAATTAGGTTTACGTATTTCTTCAAGGGCGTTACTTAAAACATAGGTATACAACTAATATTTAACGCTTACGCTTTAAATATTAGAACACTTTTTGCCAACGGAATATTGCAATATCATTATCAATTTCTGTTCTAAATTCTATATCTCCATGAAATGTGTTTTTGTCGTATAAAGGAGTTGTTCCGTTCCCTAATGACCATTTTATCAACTACTAAATTTACTACAATAGGTTTTAAGCTTTTTGTGGCACGAAAACGAATTACTTCCAATAGTTCTTTCGTAAGCTTGGTGTTATGCCTATTATTTGATACCGTCATTTTGATAAACAAGAGTTAGACTAGAAATATAATTATATACTTTTTATGAATAAAAATATAGAATTAAGGCATCTAATCCGTTGAGAATACCGTCTTTCTCATTTTAGTTTTTACTTTTTACATAATAGCATCGGACATAAAATGTTTTAAAGTAAAAATATGAAAATCAATTTTTTGTTACTACACCTACTACAGTAAAAAATTGATACTAATTGATGACATAATAATGTAGTAAATAACATTTCTATTATCAAGTGCTGAGGAGACTGTGATCTGGGAATCATTTAACTTTTGATTTGCATACCTACAGGCTATTAGTACAATAAATATTTATGTCAAATTTTAAGGAAGAAAACGACTGAAGCGATTTTTTTTATAAATCGGTAGTGAGCATATGATGAGCGTAACATATTAAGCGCCATGAAGTACAATGCGTGTTCCACATCTTATAAGGATCTTTGGGCTTCGAAACAAAATGACTGTGTCGCATGGACGCACAAGAGTTTATGGTTCATTGGGTCGTGCAATATAAACGCAGTACCTCGAAATCAAAATTGAAAATTGGGACCAAATTTTTCGATTATACGGTGGCGCTTAACATGTTAAAATCAAAAAGTTATCACCTTTACCCTGTAGGATTTTTGGGAATCTCGAAATGTTTTTGGATTCGATTTTCTGCAAGAACGGTAGATCGTAGAAAAAAATTGTAGACAACAATATTTTCTACAATTGAAGCGTATTTCATAAGAATCAAGCAAGTCCGAAAAGTAAAATTTTCAGAAGATAAAAAAAACGTTTCATATTAAGGCCGTTTAGAATTGAGATTTGATACTTTTTAAGTGGATGTGGAAGAGCATCAGAAAAACAGATTATTATTTCGTTTAATAGTTTAATCGATTAATGAACAAAAAACCTGAAAAAAAATGGTGAACTTGTTTAGTTATTGTAGAATTTAATTAATTTTTTTAAGTTATATTCTAAAACGAAAATTTGACAATTTTAATTTAAGCTTCGCAATCGTCACTGTTATTTTCTTGATTTAGTTAACTGTAACTTGTCATCGAAAAAGTCCATAAAATAAATGAAAAATTTTAATATATCACTTTTCAAATGGGTATTCAGTAGACCCGATTTATTTTCAATCGGCGTTTTGTCGCACAAAATATAAAAGGTGCTAAGTAAACAACCTGCTAGAACAATCCCTAGATTAATGCAAAAACTGCAAAAAATGTGTTATTCCTTTACTCGAGAATTTTGTGAAAGCTTACAATTAGTAAATAATATAGCAAGGGATATCTGATGTTATTAAATCAAAAATGATGTTTTCTAATGGTTATTTTATATACAGGGTGGCACGAATTTTAATACAAAAAATTTTACAATTCTCTTGTTCATTAATTTTTTCCTTTTTTATTGAAAAGTTATGTTGAGACATTGTTAGTTTTGTATTTGGGTTTTTTTGTAACAAATTAATAAATAATAAAATATAAACCATAATTTATTTTATTAACCATGTCCGCTTAATAACTCAAAAATATCATAATTTAAAATTATAAAATGTTTTTTGAGTTTCTTAAAAATTTTTTTTTTTTAGATACGAGATTTTGACTCTACGCCGACGATATGTATAAATACTACCTATACATGTATTTGACTTAACAATAAAAAACTTTTAATTAAAAAAATAAAAAATCGTTTTATTATTTGTCACTGTCATGTCTCCAATTGTGTGTAATGTGTAAACTGCGACAATACACGGAACTATAATAGCTGTTCTGCGAAAAAAAATTAAAAAAGCAGTTTTATTCAAACTCTTTAACTGTAATAATTAAAATTAATAAATCTAATATTTTTGTTAAAAATGATAGAGGGGAAGCGGGAGGGAATTTATTAAAACGCACTAAAACTCTGTGACGAAAATGTCCCACCAAAGTTCGACAAAACGCCTCACCTATTCATTTTTCAAAAAAATTTATTAAATCTAGAAATGAATTGAAATTCATCAAACAAAGGACATGATGACTATTAGCGCACTTTATGTTTATAAAATCTCCTGTTTCATATGATTTTACACAACAATCAATCACTGAAAATATTCCAATATGCGAAAAAAATTTTATATCATTGTTTCTTGTTTTCTAAATAACAAATAATAAATGACTCAGCCATCTTGGGGTTTCGCCTAAAAGGTAGGCCTGTCAGAAATTAAGCGGACTGTCATTAATATTCTTCGTCTGCAGTGGCAATCCTTTAAGATGCATATTACAGCACTAAAGTTAAAAAGACGAAAACGTCCCATGACGAAAACGCCCCGTTCTATTCTACTGTCACATTCAAACTATATACAGGGTGTTTCCTAATTGTGGTGACAAAAGCCTAGGGGACAGTCGTCT
>JABRWK010000955.1:0-13429 GCA_013372445.1 Hypothenemus hampei | reverse complement strand
GTGGGGGCTGTAGTATTTTAGGGGGTGATTACAACCCTTTGAATATTGCATAAAAATGTGTCCTCTATTGCTAATCAATAAAGGGGTTTTTGCATTTTTTTCCTTTTTTACTTGTTTAAGAGTTAAAGACGATTCGTACTTTTCAAATTGTCACCCTGTATATTTTAACATATTATGTTAAAAAGGGATTTTGGATCTGCACCTCATTTAATACCGGTCAGCGCTTTCAGGACGTTAAGAGCCTTTTTGCACTTAAATACAATTGAAGCGAGATGTTCTTGCCAGGTGAGCTTACAATCAAACATTAATCCTAAAAACCTTATCATATTCACACATTCAATAATACTATTATTTAAATAAAGAAGCGGATCGTAGTGGGGCCTTTTCAAACGACAAAAATGAACACATTTAGTTTTTTCACGTGAAAAGACATACCCAATCTCATCCCCATTTTTAACTATTTGATTCACTGCTGATTGCAGTCTTCGTGTAATCTGTCCCACCGTTTTATCACTGCTAAATATAGCTAAATCGTCCACATGCAGACAGTACTGCACATCTGCCTCATTTCTTTATAAATTTCATTTATTGCAATTGCAAATAGTGAACAACTAAGGGTGGAATACCGTTTTCCGGTGTTCTCACGCCGGCATAATAACCCCCATTTCTTAATTTAAAAGATCTATTTGTCAGGAATAATTTAACAAACAGTGGAAGCCTTCCACTCATCCCAAATTTAAACAATTTGTTAAGGATTCCGTGCCTCCACGTCATGTCAAATGCCCCCTTTATATAAAAAAACACAGCAATTAGATGTTCCCGCCTTTTGAAAGCTTCCTGGATATTATGCTCCAAGAATACTAGGTGATCCACAGTAGATCTTTTCCTCCTGTACCCAGCCTGCTGTTTAACTAACGGATTATTATTTTCTAGGAATGTTTGAAGGCTGTTATTCACCATTCTCTCCATTATCTTACCCATACAACAGGTAAGGCTAATGGGACGGTAGCTGGAAAACAACAATTTAGATTTATTAGGCTTAAGAATCGGAACCACCAGCGCTTTCTTCCAGGAGTCAGGATAAGTATTCTCCTCCCACAATCTGTTATACATGTTTAATAACGCGTTCTTCATTTCAGATGTCAAGTTCTTGAGCATGTCGTTCGATATGGTATCCGGACCAGGATCACCTATTTTGGACTTGTTAAGTGCCTCTTCTAGTTCCAACAGGGTAAACGGCAAGTTATAATCAAAAAGGTTGTTTGCGTATCAAAGTTCAATATAGCTTCTTTTTGTTTCTTAAATAGTAAAAATTTTGGATCATTGTTCGACGTCTTACTAACTCTTTCAAAATGGTTGGCAATTGCGTTAGCAACATTTATACCATCCTCTTCTATATGTCCAGATTCTGTTTTTATTGCACTAATAAAATTGAGTGAATTATACCCTGACACTGCCCTAACCTTTCTCCACACGTTAGATAAGGGTTCATCGCGTGACAATGTTGAAGTGTAGGTATTCCAGCTGCTTCTCTTATTCTCAAGAATTATTTTCCTGGCTTTTGCTCTAGTTTTTTTAAACGCAATAAGATTTTCCATTGTGGAATATCTTTTATATCTATTGAAGGCACCTTTCTTCATCTTGATCGCATTTTTAACCTTTCCCTTGAACCATGGAACTATTTTCTTGATCGGTCTACCTCCGGACTTGGGTATACTTCAAGTCGCAGCTGTAATAATGTATTCCACTATCTCAGTGACTGTGTTATCCAATGGAGGATCTAAGTTTTCAGAGAACTTGTTCCAATCAGCCCTTTTAGTGTTCCATCTGATCGGGACCAATTTTATCATTTTTGGACCATCAAACTCAAGAATGATTGGAAAATGATCTCTATTGTAAAGATCATCCTCCACTTTCCACAGGGCTGTGGTAAGTAATCCACTCGAGGCAATAGTTGAATCAATTGCTGAGAATATATTTGATTTTGTGTTAAAATTAATTTTAGATCCTGTGTTCAATAACACAAGTTGCTCGTCCTCCAACCATCTCTCAAGAAGACGTCCCCTCGTGTCTCTCTTAATAGAACCGCACATTGTGCTGTGAGCATTAAAATCACCCATTATAATAAATGGATGACCCAGCTGACCGACAATGTCATTCAAGTCCTGCAGCACCCAGTTGGCATCAGGTAAGTAAACATTACACAAAGTCACATTTACAGGAACCTTAACCTTTACCGCAACAACCTGCAGATCACTATGTATTTGGAGATCATCATAAGTAACATCGTTTCTCAAAAACAGTGCACCCCTCCATGCGCTCTCTCACCCCCAGCCATTTCACATCTAACTATGCAACCATGCCGTGATAAAAATTGGGGTATTCCATTTGAAATAAGCAAGTTATTGAGATTTGAAATGATGCAACTTCGGAGGCATATTTCGGGGGTGCCGAAAGACTTTTTTTGAAATTCAAGAATCTCAAGACGTAGCTGATTAAGTCCTCTTGGGGTCCCAGAAGTTCCACCAGGATATTCCCAGCGGTGAGAGTACAGTAATCCTGACTAGCACAGCTAGGTGGCTTTCGAGCTTTACCCTTTGGCCAGCCTTTGGGTCGCTTTTTTTCTGTCGCCAGAAGCAGACGACTGCGATGACACCTGATTCATCCGATTCTCCATCTCTCACCGGTAAGCCAGATGCCATGCGTTTATATAGGACTATACTATTTTCTTTAGCAGACGGTGCTCTTGGCGGCCCCATCTCATTTTGACAATGAACGAGAACCACATCAAGATCCCGTCCAGTCTAACTCAGATTTCCAGATGTTGTTCTATTTCCTTGCTTAATGACAAATACAGACTTTAATGACTCAACAAGAACAGGTAACAATTCTTTCACAAAATCCTGCACATTAAAATTCTGTTTTGTTTCAGGTACTTTTGAGGCAGTAACTTTGGCATAACTAGCGTTCCTTGGTTATTATTTATTACAACTCTTTTTTTGGCTTCAAGGTAAGATAACTTTTCTTTTGTTTTTAGCTCTTGTATCGTCATTTCAGTTTATAAACAGGACAATTTTTTTCTCGCGCAGAAGCGAAGAATTTAGAATTTCTTCTTCGGTACAATTTAGGAGGTCTCGACAATATACAACACCTTTACACACATTAAGAGAAACATGAGGCAATACAGACACAGAAACATCTAATATTTTCGTAACAGTTTGAAGCTTAGTTGATTGTACGGCCGAAACAGTTTCAATCAATAAGCCTCCCTTAATTTTCTTGATCTGCCTTAATTGACCAACCAAGCCAAATAACGCCTTTTGAAGAAGGAACGGATTAAAATTGAAAAAGTCACCATTATCAACTCTTTTCACAATCAAGAACCGTGCCTGAGAGAGCTGCTTTTCCTGACTTGCACTGACACTTACGGGAGGGGGGTTGTCTGTTCTTAAGGGGGCAGTCTCCCCTTGATTGGGATTTGAGTTTTAGTCCATTTTGTTCCCACGAGTGACCTAGGAAGTAAATTCACCTCTAGGCAGAGCCTGGATACCTAGAGGGGGCACTTATACTACGGGGTGTGCCTGGTGCCCCGTAGGTTTTTGCGACTTCCCTGTCGGATTTTTATAGTGTTTTTCTTCACGCAGACCAACCGATTAAGGTAAGTCCCCCGGTTCCAGGAGCAACCCAACTTACCCCAGCCACGCCTTGCCAGGGTCTTTGAAGGGTGTCCTGAAGTTACGGTGTCTTTTTTTTTCGGCAAAAAAACGTATGAAACTTTATTTAAAATAAAAATAAATGAAAAATTCGAGGGTTAGTCCCCATTCTAGAGGTTCAGTCCCATAACCTCAATTACATCTCTTCATCTTCTGATGAAGATTCAGATGGAATATAAGCGCTACGCGGCCGCTAGCAATCTACTGTTCGAGCCGATATTCTTCTAACAAATGTGTCATCGAAAATACACACGAATAACATGCTCCTTGTTCTCACAAACATTATTTCTTATTACCCTGCGATTTGGCAAAACGTGACTTTTTTCAAACTTTTGCGAATAAATTCACAAACTCTATCGAATTTTCGACACGCATGTATTTAGTTAATTGTGCAAGACAACAATGACTAACATATGTCGGCGGCAGATTTTTCACACCTTATTTACTTACCTTGGCATATAGTTTTCAGAACTACAAAAATCATCACATTTTTCACGCGTGTTCATCAACTTCAAAGAAATATATAATGCCGTCAAAATAGCGATGTGTCAAATGTATCTCATAGCATCAACTGCCACATTTCTAAAACCATTCATTATTCATATAGTTTGAAGTTGAAGGTTCAACATAACTTCTTTGAACATGAAGTGAAAGTTTTGTTCCTTATTACCCCAATTGATGGTGTCAGAAATTTTTTGACCCAAGTACAGTCAGCCACTAAATTGGTTAAGCAGCTTAAGGTTCATATTCGCTTGCAGCTTATTTAGAAAAGTGGGGATCAGTGTTGCCAGATTGTTTACCGCTTGTCAAACTCAATTGTCATTTTTGCATACGAATTTAAAATAGAAGTTGGAATAAGATTTTTTGCAATTGAAAAATAACAGTTACTTCAGATTTCATCAGAAAAAATGGTAGCATTGCACCAGTCGAAATTAATATACTCCTGGGCAAATGCTAAGCGGCTTCTTTTATTTTGCTCTGTTAAAAAAACATTATGGGCAGGGTGCCGATGATTTAGGCTCTCAGAGCGTAGGGCTCTTCGGATGGTTTCTATGTGAACGTTAAAACGTCTTGCATAATTTGACGTAGATTGGAAACCATCATCTAAATATCGGGTCGCCAACTTTCTTTTTCTTCAGGCGTTAATTTCAGCCGCCTACCCGAACGTTTTTTATCCACCAGCCGCCCGCCCTTCTGACTGGTCTGACATTTAGAGACTGTATTTCTCTAAAAAATTAATATTTTAAAGAACTAGTTGTTAGAGATAATTTAGAAGCTTACAGTTGTGTTTAGTCTTCGGCTGATTTCTGAAATGAAAATATTTTCTTCCCAAAGGGCTATTATCGTAGCCCTGTCTTCAATTTTTAAATTGGGCGTCATTTAAAACAAAATTTTTAGAAAATATTGTTAAGCTACTTAGAATTAAAAGAAGGAAAAATCAATAATAGTTCGTTGGGTGACACATGGTTTTTTTGTTGTTGGGATTATTTTTCGAGAATCTGTTGACGTTGAGAGACGAACTACATTACATTATTGTTACTTTTTGTTTATTTCATTCATAAGAATACAAATATATTTTCTTCAATTAACTTTGGATTTTTGCTAAACTCTTATTACAATATATAATATATTTTGTTGGGCTTTTAACTTTATTTATCTCAATGCAAAAGCAGAGCAGGCACGAAGATAAGAAAATACAGTACTTATGTTGCAACCCCTATCTATATTGAAGGAAGAATAATATACAAAAAATCAGAAAAATCTTTTAATGAGCCCAAATTTAAAAATGGAAGGTCGAGAATGAATTATTACCCTCTGGGAAGAAAATATTTCTATTTTAGAAATCAGCCGACTCCTAAACATAGCTTCTCAAATTATCTCTATAAACTAATTCTTCAAAATATTAATTTTTTAGAGAAATACGGTCTCTAATTAATATCTTAATGATTGTAAAAAAATACCTTTCCGATATAATTGAAAATACAATTTAAAATATTTTAGTCCGCAGAAAACAGATAGGATCAGTTGAGGTAAATGTAGACGAATTTTAATACTTTTGACACCTTCATACAAAATTATGAAACTAACATTATTTTTTCAATAACGTAAACATTTATTTGAAATAAGCTGCTCCAGTAATAATATTAGTTGCATATTTTAGAGACCATACATTTTTAAACAAAGTTTTTAGTTCTTTTTTTTTTTTTAATTGTCGTATACATGTTTCCATTTACCCCTTACCTTATGGGGTAAATGGGGACAATTACTTTGTAGGCCATAAGTTTTAATGTAAAACATATCGGCGTAAACGTGTACTGTATCAATTTTGTATGCTATTTTTTTTTGCTTTGGGGACGCCGTAAGTATCTTCTGCTTTTCTATAGGTCCGTAAGATTCTTGTTCAACACATCTCGGATAGCATTTTGTATGTTTTCTAGAGAATATGTTGGACATTCTTTTTTTTTAATATATTTGCGGGGCATATCTAAATCAAAATAGCATAAAATTAATTTAAATTTGCAAATTATTTTTGTTTACATTTACCCACAATGATAATTTCTAGGGGTAAATGTAAATATTAAAAAAAGTAGCACTGTTTTACAACTTAAATGCTTCAAAATGTAGTGAAATATTTCTTAGGTTCTTTAAAGATATTATATAAATTCTATAAACTTACCCGACAAAAATTTCTGCAAATATTTGATCACAATCATATAAACAACCATAAAACTCTTAACGTTTGCTGGGCGATTTAAAAGGGAATTAAGCGAGAAACGATGATGCGACGGTTACCGATGGGACCCGAGGACTATATGATTTGCACCAATTCAAATTTAGGCGCGTCTTTTAAAAATTATTAGCCGTGTAACCATTTACCCTAACTGACCCTAAATGAACAAAATTATTATTTTCAAGTCAAGATGACGTTTTCTTTCTCGCTGACACAGCTCGTCTGAGTGAGAGACTGAGAGAAAGAGAGAGAGAGTGTGTAAATGACAACATCGCAACTGCTGCAAGCGAATTTGAAATAAATTTGCTTAACCACTTATGTGGCCGATTGTACATGGGATACGCTGAATCGGCCAGGGTGGACCAGTAACTTGGCTTCCGCGATCGCCAGATATAAATCTTTTTATGGGGATATTTAAAAAACGAGGTCTACTGTACTGAGGTTCAGAATATTGAAGAATTGAGCGACCGGATTAAAACGGCGGCCGATAATTTGCATTTTCAGGAATAGAAGGCAAGAGGAACATTCGAACTAGTATGCCACAATTGGATTCAACAGGTCCAAGCTTGCGTTCAAGCCAATCGAGACAATTTTGAACAATTTTTATAAAACAGAATAAATAAACTTTTATTATTGTTTATCTCGTTACCTGTAGGACTTTTACTATAATTTTTTTGACAAATGCACGTTTTACGTAACAACAATATGGTTGAAGTTTGTCCGATAAATGTAAAACACCTTGTACATTTGAGCTTCTTGTACACGTGAAATAACAGATTCTTGTTTGAAGTATAATGTTTTACAAAATTTTTACAGGCATTATAATGTTTGAAAGTATACATGCAAATACATGTAAACCAAAGGGTAACTATAACAATAAATGTTATAACTATTACACGGAATCTTTATGTGCTCTATTTACATGCCAAGGTTTTCTATGTGTAAGAATTTTAAATTCATAGTTAGTACTTGATCTGAATTCAAATGTGCTAATCAAAATTTTATAATTGGCAATACGTGTGTTGATTATATTTCTACTAGAAATTGGCAATAAAACGATCGAAAGGGGGAAATCTATTCTATCTCAGTTAGAACACATTGATCGACACAAAATTTTTTCTTCAGAGAATTCGAAGGAATTGAAATCATTGGAGAATTGAACGTTTATTAATATTATACTGGGTGATTTAAAAAATTTTTCATCGAGTTGGCTTTGGAATGAACTGACAGCCAGAACGTATGTCTTAGATTTATTAACAGAGTCGTATTTAAGTGAGGTTAAGTTTATTTGTTAATGTTCGAGATTACGTAGAACATATCAAAGACATACGTTCTCGCTGTCAATTCATTCCAAAGCCAACCCGATGAAAAATTTTTTAAATCCTCCGGTATTTAACAGGTAAACTGATTATCTTTATAATTGCCTTAAAGGACCAAATATTAGAAAGAATGACAAAAGAGTCGTATATAGAAATTACTATTATTATAAAATTTCTTGTTACGCCTATCAATAAGTTTACCATAAAAAACTTCCATGTAATTGTATTCTCTACGTAGCTAGACATCCCAACTCCAGAACTTTTACATGTATCGTTCAATTGTTTCAATATAGCCGATATTCATATAAAACTTTAATCAAAGAAATTATGCAACTTTTTGAAACAGTTTCCCTACCCCGTTCCTAGTTCTGCTAACTTCATGGAAGTTTAATAATTACTTATTTATACAAAGTTTTAAGGAACATTTAGTCCACATGTATTACTAAACCATTTCCTATATTTGAATGCCCCTTATAAGAAACAACTATAGTTAATGGATTAATTAATCAATTTTCCTTGAAAGGCTCAATTTATCAAATAAAAACTTATGTAGCAATGAATTGGTAAGTTGTCGAGCACATTAATGTTTTATACATTAATCTAACAATTTGTTGTATCTAAAAATGAATAAATTCGTTCGATTCCTCAATAAAACATTCATACAGTGTGTTCGTATTCTGTTAATTGCACCAAAGAAGCAAAAAAACACATGTTTGTTACTTGTTTATGCTTTGGTGGTAGTGGTACTGTTTTCAACATCATTTTACTTGCGTTTCTTAGATAATTATTACTATTATGATGTAACATTAGGAGTAACAATAATAAATATTTTATATGATGTTACAGAAATATGTGGATGTTTGGCTGTGTTGACTATCCTGTATAAGTGTAGTAAAACATATCTTTGGCAGAAACTTTATCAGAATATTAATATACTGGACAATGACGAGCAACAGTGTCATACAATTCTTATAGTAGCATTTTTTGTTCAAATTTTATTACATATCTTGGCATTATTTCTGTTTTTTTGACCACTTGCACTTAGTTGTAATGAAATACTTATCATAATTTTAATTAACTTAGAACCTTCTCTTCAATTCATTTATAAAATGGCTGTACATACACTTTTGACGATTATAATATTAGAGATTAAAAAAAAATTAATCATAGTTAATGAAGAACTAAACTCCGATTTAATTAGTATGGACGTAACAGCCATACATACTTACGTATATCAAGCAATTGAAGGAGGGAAAACATTCAATCGTCTATTTGGATATTATCTTTTAATTTTTATTTTCAATGGTTTGTGTTCATTGTAATCCTCCTTCTTAATACAATAGTAATTATAAATCCTGAAAAGTACGAATATCCCGCTGATCTATTCGAAAATCTTAACATTTTTGCATGTGACGTTTTTCTGGCGACGGTTAGTGAACATATTGATGATTTTAATTATTTAATAAATGCTGGTTTGTCTCTTTTAGTTTGATCCTTGTGTCCTTGCCATTGTATGCGAAATGGTTGCAAAAGAAGTTGATAAATTTATCGAAGCCAGTTATGATATTGAGGAAAAATTTCATTGCAGTTCTCATGAATATCACGAACTGCAAAGTTTGACTTCGCTACTTGGAAACGGAGTTCTGCAGTTTACTGCTGCCAAATTTATTGAAATTAAGAGGACTCTGATTTTATCAATAATGGTATCTTCAACTGCCTATTTCATTGCTTTAGTGCAATTTTATTAGATACCTATTATATGCATTCAATATACCTACTAATGTATATAGGCATAAATTGTTTTAAAAGTTTTTTCTTATGTCAATTCATTCTCTTCTCTGATATTCCTCAATTCAAAAGCTATTCACTTGACGCAGCGATAATGCCTTGCATTGGGGTCTTGAATTTCTCGATCTCTCCTATATAAACCAATATTCAATAAATCTATAAGGTAAATCCAAATGTTGTTATTATAGTACACTGCAAATTTGGATGTGTTGTAGAATCAATGAATATTAACACGAAGACTAAATTAACAACAACAGCTAACCAAAATTTCTCCGGAGATAAATTACTCACCCTGTACATATAAATGTGTTGTATAATCAAAGTACAACAAAATTTTTGAAAAATCAAACGAAAATCTACGAGAATTTTTCATTTGCCATACTGAAAATCCACATGAGGGTGACATAAACCCTTAAAATTTGAAATGGAACGACTATCGATATTCGAATATAATATCCCATTTTAAAGATAATGATCGGCAAAAAAAACCGGCCACCTAAAAAATGTTAAAACTAAAATCACATTTTTGCGCAAACTACTGGTCGGAATTTGATGATTTTTTTTCAATTGTAGCTCTGTTATGGATGAATTTCCTACAGTGAGAAGATACTCAAAAAATAAAATTGACATATTGTATAGGGTGTGTAAAGAGTGTCATGTATTTTCATCAAAGCTTAACATCTTCTGTGGGCAATACCAGATGGCTCAACCATTCAAAAACCATGCAGTCATGTAACCTCATGTCTAAGGAGTATTTTGTGTTTTTAATCGTCCCCCTATTTTGTACCCATCCAGAGATATTCAACTTTTTCACACGTCTTGCATTTTATAAATTGATAATGAATATCTTCCCAATCACTAGATGGATTTAGATGATTTTTTTCAAACTGTAGACAAATGTGTCGCTTTTACTTAGTTTTGTTCGAATTTCGAACCTGAGTTTACACGACAAGATATACAGGAAAATATCAAAATGTGCTTTTTACCCCAAATTTGTAACACTTTGTAGAGCAATTATTCAATCTGAATTCTTCCGTATTCTGATTTTCTTCAAAATCTGATACATTCTTAATATACTGACCGACAAAAAAAACCGGCCACTTCGAAATGTTTCAAAAAACGCTTAAATAATTTAATAATTTTATTAAACAAATAACAGAACATAACAAATACGTTTTCCGCAACTTTTTTAATGAAACTTCTACTTATTACAAATGCCTCATATGTCCTCCTCGGGCCTGAATTACAGCATTTAACCGTTGTGACATTGAATTAATTAAATCTGCAATACACATTTGAGGAATTTCTTCAAGTTTTTCTCGAAGGGCTAATCGTAACTCGTGAAGAATCTGTTAAAAAGTTGAATATCTCTGGAAGGGTACAAAATAAGGGAATGATTAAAAAAACAAAATACTCCTTAGACATGAAGTTACGTGATTGCATGGTTTTGGAATGGTTGAGCCATCTGGTATTGCCCACAGAAGATTTGATGGAAAAACATGACACTCTTTACACACCCTGTACAATACGTCAATTTTATTTTTTGGGCATCTCCTCACTGTAGGAAATTCACCCATAACAGGGCTACAATTGAAAAAAAAATCATCAAATTCCGACCAGTAGTTTACACAAAAATGAGGTTTTAATTTTAACATTTTTTTAGGTGGCCGGTTTTTTTTGCCGGTCAGTTTATTTAAAGCCTGTCTCCAACACTGCGTTATTTTTTTAATTCAATCGGCAGTTGCGTGACAATTATGCCTTAAATGTAAAAGGAAACCGTCACCATGTTAATTTAGAAATCTTGATTATTGTCAAAAGAACTAAACTAATGAAAATGAACTAGACTAAACCACTCATTCCATGCAGTAATACATGTTCAAAACGTTGTCGGACGGCATAGAGTACAGGATGATTCAGGATAATATTGATACTCTTCAGGTACGTACTCAGTAGCCTAAAATAAGCAGAAAGGGACACGTGGGTCCTATTTACAATCGTTACAAAAATACGCGGGTGAGAGCAAAATTTTTATTAAATTAATTAAAAATCAAATCAAAATTAATTAACAGTTTTCAAAAATCCCAACATTTATTTCTAAACATAAGTCTCTGAGGAATAGTTCTAGTCGCTCTGTAAATAGATTCAGGTCTGTTTTTTATCATTTCCGTTGAATTTATTTTTCGTTTAAGTAACGTATCTCTATTGGCTACTTTAATTGCGCATACCAAGGACCTAAACCACCTCCAAATACAATAATCCAAGGAATTAAGGTTTAGCAATCTAGAAGTCAATTGTATGGTTTATCTCGAGGAATCTAACGGTTTGGATAATTGTTACTTAAATAATATCTTACTTATAAACTGCATTGCAAATAAACTGTTTCATGTTGGAAGTATTTGTTTTGTCGTAGATTAAGTGAAACATCTTCTAGTTGATTTCGCAAATCATTTTATAGAAACCTTAAGTATCCTTTTTTCGCAAGGTGACCGTTAAAAATGAATGAACCGATTAATTGATAATTTAGCATACCACATCACACATTAATATTAAATTTGCCTTTTTTTCGGAAAACGAGGGTAGTATTCTTCGGTTGAGCTTCCATTGTATATTTTATACACAAATATCATATCTGCACATTTATAAGAGAAAATAAAATGCTGAACTCAATTTGGCCCTAAAACTTTATAACCTCAAGGGTTTAGACCATGGTTATTTAGCAATACTAATACTAATAAACATAATTGCATTATTACAAAATAGCGATTTACCGATGATCTGATTTTACCTCCGTAATTCCGTAATTGTTGAGAATGGAACCCACGTGTATAGAAACTTTTATACTTATTTTGAGACCCTGACAATGAAACCCTATGGTGTACCCCACCGATTTGAATGAAATTTTACACAGACGTAGTTTAGACCTACCTAAGAAAAGTGGCAAAACTTTACGTGCAGTCATCAAGGTGTAAGGGCGGAAACCTACCATCAAAATTTCTGCCATTTTTCGTTTTTTGGCGATGACTTTTGATCCAGGTAACTTAGAACAATGAAAAAAAAGCAAAATGTTCATCTTTCAATTCCCCATCGATCTGTTAAGCTCCGGAATAAATATCGCTTTTCGTTTTTTTTATTAAAAATTTTCACTTCTTCTTGCACCCCTTTTTATACACATCGAGCTATCTCGTTCATTTTTTACTATTTCCTAGAGAAAACATTCCTTAAAAGAATGCCACAAAGCAGGATTTCAGATAACGCTTTCAAAAAACTTATAACTATTTAAACAGAAATGCGCGCAGTCGTTTATAACTTCGATACGGCAGATCGCACAAGAAAACTTATTACAATAAAAAAGACTGCTTTTAATAATAAACGATGATATCATCAAAAATTAATTTTTAATTAAAAAGATATTTGATTTTCTCTCTATAGCTAACAAGTATTATTAAGCAAGAGTTCATTTTATTGTTTTTTATGGATTATAAGTTTTACAGTATATATATTATCGAAAAAATGTTTAAAACATAATTTTTTTTATACCAACCACATTTGACAACGGCAACCTAATCACATAAATCATATTTTGCAGAAGCTGTTTGAAAGCTGTATTCTACAAAGTTTTCGAATTCAGGAAGCTTTTCTTCGATATATCCACTTTTAAACCATGAATATTTAAAAAAATTTATGAATCTTGGCGAGGACAATTGGTTATGCACAAGGGATTGTAATTTTATCAAATTATTTATATGTTCTTATAGGATGAAAGCGAACAATATTTCATCTGCGGTGGACTATACACATAATCACCTAAATCAAAGATTCTACACAAATTTAAATAAATATTATTACCTAAAAACATATTTTTGATGGTATCATCGTTT
>JABRWK010000952.1:0-13460 GCA_013372445.1 Hypothenemus hampei | reverse complement strand
ATTTTCATTATAAATTTTTATTTATTTTTTATATATTTATGTATTTTTCACATATAATTTTCCTGTCAACTTGCTCTACTTTTTTTATTTAATTTATTATTATTATTTTTTTTGAACAATATAGGTATGTATATATCCATTAAAACAACAAAATAAAACATCTATATACCGTATAAAAATTTGTATTTTTCGTATATTTTTTTCACAATTCTTAATAAATGTCAATGGAGGTTATACAGAACAAAAAAAAGACGAAAGAAAAACACAAAAAACAATAATTGAAAATAAATACCCTCCACCAGAGAACCGAAATATATTTACAACATTTACAGGATGTCCTTTGACTAAAAATCATAATAGAGTGCCTTAAGAAACGATTGCAAACCATATGACTAAAATCATAAGCAACCATACCTACTAAAAAAAATCTGCTGATACTTAAGGCAATTCTCCATGGAACCAATTGAAAAATTTTGAAAAGAAGAAATCTAGAAAAACGCACAAAAACAATGATTAAAACGACGATTCATGAAACACAGTTTAAACAACACAAAAATATTAAAAACAAATTGATTTAGATCACCTGACGTCCAGCCGTTTATCAAGGCACTGTATTTCATCATCAACTATTTTTTTATTAAAAATCCTCAAGAGTAGTCTATTTTTCAAATCAATAAATCTCTGATGATGTAATTACGGACATCATGTATCGTAAGCTTAAAAATAAATAATCCTAGCCTATACCCAGATATGATATACAAGGTGTTCCAATAAAATTTGTTTTGAGAAAAAACTGATTCAAATTCGATGGTGATATTTATATATGTATTTTTGAAACACTCTGTATAAATTATAAAATATACGACTTAAGAGGTAACTTAAAGTCTACAATTCCAATAAAAATGGAAGTACTTTTCTATGCGTAATCACATAATACATATACATCTTGTCATAGTATTTTTCACGTTAACTTATATAATTAGCCATGTTGCCAGTTTGGGAAAATTTTCTTTTAATATGAAAAATTGGTCCAAATTACATACAAAATCCTCGTTTGTATGCTTTTTATTAAACTTAAGGCCAGAGTTTTAATAGTTAAAAACTGCTTAAGATAAAAACGGTGGTACCTACTTCGGTTCAAACTTAACACGAAAATACTACGGTACCATTTGAATAGTTTGAATAAATAATTCCCGCTTCAACGCATTACTGAATGCATTTTTTAAACCTGTTTTATATGGTTTTTTCTTATTATGTTAACAAAACGGTACCTTAAAACTTAACAACAAATAGCTCAAACATAACGTCTATATTATCTTATTGTTTAAATATTGATTCACCATTGGGTAGCGCTAACATGTAAATTTATATTCAACTTTATGTCACTGAAATGAAAGTTTGCAACTGTGTACTGTTTAAATATTAACATTTTCGAATGCATAATCATAATTTTCCCGCTTGACAAACACGCAATCACGAATAAAAACAACTTTTCGATGTGGCAACAGTCTTTCCAGCAACTTTCTGCGTAGCAGGAAATCCTACCCAACCGACGATCTTCTTGTGAGTGAATGGTTTCAGTTTCACGCACAAAAAGGCGGACATTAAGCAGGACGTCAACATTATGGCCAACAAGACAATCAATGTAGCAGCGAAGCCTGGCGTTGTCATGCATATTAAACCACTGCTGGCAACAACTTGTTCACTGGCTGCAGGAAATACCATCGTAGCAGGTGTTGATGTATTATTTTCATCCAGGGAAAATGTCAAGTCACCAGTGCTGACTACTCGAATTAAACGATTAACTCCGACCTCGGCTTCTGGATGAGTTCCAAGTGATCGTCTAATTCTGCGTTCGTCTCGAGGATGAGCCGAGTGCGGTAAGTAGTGATCTAATGGTAAACCCAGCGGAGGACCATATTGGTTGTCTGGGCTATGAGAATCCAATAAACTACCTTGATATCTGGAAAACATTTGGATATTAAAATAGTACTTTTCCAAGGACAAACATTTATATATTACCCAATATGATTGTTGTTGCCTGAATCTGAACATTGATCTGGACACTGATACCTGCATATTTGAATGGTGCATTGGAAGTGAACCTCCATGGAATCTGGAAACTTGAATGCCTGGAAATGGGCATAAGACAATACTGAGGCACTTGCTCCAAAGTTTTTAATTTTCGTAAATCTTTAATAAGAAAATTCATTAAAAATAAGTAGATCTTCCAGTGTTTAAGTTAATTACCTGGACATGAGCTTAGGTCGTGTGACGCATCCTTTTTGATCAACCAATTGAATAGGTGCTCTTTTACCATCATGGGCCATACAATTCCTCACCAACATATCAAATTTGTTGTCATCATCTTTGATTGCCAATACCATCGTCATGGTCTGGCCAATTTTCACCAAACCTGATACCTCGGAAGCCCACGGACCTTAATTGATAAAATCATCTTAACATACCGACACAAATTGAAAACGTTCAATATACCTTTGCCAACTTGAATTTGCATCCAGCAGCCCACATTATCTCCTGCAAAGTCTGTCCTGATTACATCTAGAGTATCAACTGGGAAAGGTCTGAAAGTCACAGATTTCTCATATTGATCATGCCAAGTGCATCGTAATTTTCTCGCCTGATCCCATACTTCTTGCACTTGAGGATCATACTGAAAACTAAAGTTTTACAACAGAATATCAAATTGAGACTACTCACTTGAATAACAATAATATTTTCAAAGTACGTGCCACTGCCACTTTCAGCTCCGTAGCCATAAAGGCCGTTCTCCGTATTCCCGGATGTTCCGCAAGCATGAATTCCTATTTCAAAATGAGTGGATGTTCGTCCTAGTCCAGCAGGTAAGTGCACACAATGCACGTTGCTATAGTGCCCTTTACTGAAAACTATCCCATAAAAGGGCTTGTCGAAACCTGAAGGCACTTATACGTTAAACTAGATACAACTTGAAATTTTCATTTCTAACCTATATAAACTTTCATCAAGTTTTTCTCGCATTTAACGTCAAGAGAGATGATTTTTGGCATGTCTGGTACTGGGGCAGGCCATATGTCTCCTGCGGGAGGTCCGTATTTGTCGAATTTGTCCATTGCTTGTCTAACCGGAGGCGGTGGAGGTGGCCCAATATAAGAATTTTTATTTTCGTAATTCGGTTTGTTCTTATAAGGTTTATGATTATTGTAATATTGACCTGAGCTACCTGCATGTTTAAAACATATTACTCAAAATTAATTGCTATAAACTAAGAACATACCTCTAGGAGGAGGTGGAGGTGGTAAATTTATAGGATTGTTACTTCTAGGAGGGCCGTTATAACCTAATTTCTTTGGAGGTTGTTCTTTTTCCTCATTATTTTCCAAATTTATTTGATCTTGGTTCGAATCTTTATCAATTTGATTCGCGTGATCGTCCTTTTGATCTGTTGGCACCGCTTCGACGACCTCCACATCTTCAGCTATGACCCTCCACTGAAATATAATATTTCAATAATTATACGTAACGTTATTGCAATAGAAGTAACGTTCTCACATCTCGATTAATTTATACTAATCAACGAAACAAATCATTCTGTTAATTAGACCGTGTTAAACCATAATTATTAGCATGATGGTTCCTAATACGGTTTGGTAAGTTGTGGTGGGTTATTCTTGAATTAATTAAATGAAGCGCGAAGGTTATACACATCCCGTAATAAAGGAAACGTAATAAATAGTCGAAAATTGTCTGATTTATTAGAAATTAGTTCGAAGTGAATGGCTACACTTTGGCCAACCCAACATTGGAATCACATCCAACAATTAGTTTGAATGCAAAAAATTACAGGCTATAACAATAGTACAGTGCACAGGCAAACAAATCAAATAAATTCACTGATTATACGAATCTGATTCCAAAAGGAACAGGTAATTGCAGTCTTCATAAACAAATGATGAATAAAATATCCATAGTCACAGCTCCAAAAAGTATCAGCAAGATGAGTACAAAAGCAATTGACCTAAAGAATGAAACGACGTTTTGCTTAACAGAAGAACTGGGTATTAAGCAGAAGATGTTTTTCTGATAAAAGTTATTCCAGAGTATTAGTTATACTTTTATCAACCTGAAATTTAGACAGCAAAAGAATCGAAAATTTCGTACACAGCCTTCGGTATGCATGATAAAATTTGTTTGGGATAATATCGAATTTCTTTCAAATTTCCAGGTTTCTATCGTTACTATTCGAAATATATTGTCCCAAACTACATTGTTGCCACTTTAGTCCTCCAATTACTTGAATAAACCAGTAGAGGATGTGAACATACTGCGACACAAATAACCAATAAAACATAACTTATTTGAATAAAAAAAATTCTATGTAAAATAGAAAGCCTTTACTGGAAGGTGGCCCCTGATGATAAAGGCCCCATTCATGTTTCACGTTATTCCAATCAGATATAAATTCTGCACGTGTTTCGTGATCCCCGTAGTGTGCGTATTGGTGAAAATTAGGGAAACCATTCGACGTGACAAAGAAAAAAATAATGGCGATTATCGATTTCGATACCCATCTCTAAGGCGGCAAAGGCAGGCGATGATGGGCAAAGTAAATGTGTGTTTGGGTCAGTTGTCGCCCAAAGCTCTTGGTCATAAAACCGTTATAGTCCGGGCCTGCCTCAGGTCTAATGCCGCCCATATGCTCAATGTACTTTAGTACAGACCTTCTTCATGGAAACGAAAGAAATTCCTTTCTTGCTTTTTCCACTTTATTGAAAAAGGAAATTGAAATTAATGGAACGTCTAATTATGTAATTATCAATTGGCTTTTAATGGCAGCTCGTTTTCAGTTAAAGTGCGACATTTTAAAGATGAATAAATTAAAAAGATGAGATTTAACAAGCATGAAGATATCAAACGTAAATAAGAAGATTAATATTCCACATTCAATTAACTCGACCGACATACAAAATGTAAAAGAACACCGTAATTTCCATAGGCGCTGGCCATTCATTACGAGATTTTCGTTTTATTGACACTCAGAACTCGCATAAAATGATTTACGTTCACTTAATTGACTCGAATAAATTTCAACTACGTTTAATTGACCCGCTTGTTACGCTACTGTCTAATTAAAATCAAATCCGTCACAGGAGTCTTGTATGAAATAGTTTCAGAATAGACACACACATATACGAAATCATGATCTATGGACAGACTTTTTCGGGTTGCCAATGGAATGTCATTTCTTTTTCTCCTACCACTCACTCTGTCTTAAGGTAGGTGTGGTCCAAGGAGCATCATCACACCGATATGTGCTCAATTAGATCTCGTATATTTGCGCTTAAAATACTTACCGTTTCGGACAATAAGCCCACCATCAGCAGGAGGATGTTTAATCGCATTGCACTTTCGGGTCAACAGCTTGTTTCCACCTCTGGAAAAAAAATCACGTTAATTTTTTTTGTGAAAGAATGTTTCTATGGTTTGTAATATACGTATTAATGAATCCATTGACCCAGTTCGAATCGTTGTTGATTTCTTGATCATCGAATCATGACCGAAGAGAGTAACGAACCGTTATTTTCAAACGTCTAGACGTAGTATAGTATTTTTGAATTTTTTTGCCAAAAAGAACCTATTTTCTCATTGTTATCAACGTAAAGTATAATAATTAAAAACAAATTATCCAGGTTTGTGTAGCGGATATACAAACGTAACACACAAACGTATATGGGCTAGTTAAAGGCGTTTCGCTGAATCGATTGATAGAAGAACAGGATTTTTATAGTCAATGGTACTTCAACATACTTAAAAGAAGTATAGTGACATTGATAAGACTTGATCTTAACTGGAGGTACCGTTAGTCGTTATAAAAAAATCGTACCGTAACTTGTGCGTACACGTTAAGAGACAAATTAGGAAAATTGTATAAATTTTCCTACGAGAAAAAAGCTCACAATTAGGACGCATTTTTTTAATTTTTAAACACACTGTATTGTACTTTTATGTAATGTTAATGGTCCAGGTTATTATACAAAGTCCAAATCTAAAATTCAAATCGAGCTTTTCGCAAACACTTGATCAGGTTACCGTCTTAGCGACTCATCATACGAGTCATAGCATTGTTTTAATGACATATTTTCCTAATTCGTTACTAACATATATCATTTTTACTTAAGATGCCTTAATTATTGTTAAACTCATCTGTGAAGATTTGATCTAGTACTGCTTAGTTAAACGAATAGCATAACATTTTTGGTAGTAATAGTCAGGTTTTCTTTCATTTTCCGTCAATGCCATAACGTTTTTTAATCGCCAGAGCACGTTACGCTCTTATTCGATTATTGCTATTTGCAACGTACGAGATGGTCTTCATAAATAGTATTTTCATGGCAACAAATTATAATATATGAAAAACGTTATTGGGAAGTGGTTTAATGATATCGATATTCCATTTTATAGTAAGTCCATAAAATGGAATATCGATATCATTAGATACTTGTATTTGAAAGGGTTACAAGGTAAGATTTACGATGTAGTGATTCTCAACGTTCATATTCCGCTAAAAATTGGGTTGCCTTTTAAAGAGGAACTTTTTCTACTCAAGTTGATGAATGACCTAAAAAATTCATTTTAGTACCAGATCCAGAAAAAGATGCATTGCAAGCTCGCTGTACGAAATGTCTTGAATTAACTGGGTGACATGGCTTTGTTTTGAAGAGAGTTTTCGTAATTTGTTACAGTCTTAACACAAGATTTAATATATCAAAATAACAATTTTCTGATCATGATTAATCCTATTTGTAAGAGTTGGTTAATTATTTTAACATTTTTTATATTAATTGACTTTATCAGATTAATGTCATTAAATCATCGTTATCTCTGAAATATATTTGCAATTATACAGGTAATAAGACATTGTTTTCTGTTAAAAATAAAAGTCAGTTAACTTTACGATACAGAATATTTCCGAATTACACAATGAAACATTTTATAGTATCCGAAACAATAAAAAATTTAGAAAAAGTTGATTAGATGTTTATTGGTTTTCGATTTATGTTATCTAGAGAAAATCTTATTTTAGTGTTTTTTATTCAGTTAATTAAGCGACTCAATCGCCATGATTCTTGCGAGATATGTTTCAATGTTTTTCTATTGTTCTCCAACTTATTACAAATTTTTTTAATTTAAAATGAGCTTTTTTTTTGTAAAAAAAGCATTTCTTATTGGTATAATTGAGACTTTTCAAAGCAATTAGGAGTTAACTCAATTTTCATTTTTTTTTTGAGCTCGGAGCAGTTTTTTTTTTTAATTTGAAACCTTTGAATAAAATAAAATCCAATGTACTATTGAAATCTAACATTTAAGGAACATTTTCATATAAAGTAAGATCTTTCTTTGTAGACACTTCTAATATACGGACACAATTTCCAGAACCGTGAGTGTCTGCTTATGGGAAATTTCACTGTACATATATTTTTTTACTAAACAAGTCACAAATTGGAATTCAGACTTTCCTAAAAATATGAGTTAACACCTTCATACTCCAAAGTGTTCAATTGTAAAGGGTTTTTTAAGGAACCTTTGTTAATTTTATAAACAAACAACAGAAGCAATAAATTACCGTTGCAATACGAAAAAAGCAAGAACAACAACATTGAAGCTTCACACGTATATGAATAATGGATTTATGAATACTTAGAGATATTCTGAGAGAGCGAGAGACCAAACCCAAACTAACTTAACTGGGAAATTAGGTCAGTGGGACAGATTGACGACACTTGCGTAATCCTCCTTTTAAAAGATTGTTTATTTTTGAGCACAGAGCTCATTTAATTTCTTCTTTTAAAGCATCCAATTCGTATAAAGTTTTTTTTCTCGCTTGAAATACAGCTTAATTTTTGACATCACGCAAAGATTTATTAAGAAATTACCCAAAGATTTAATGTCTGTCATTAAAAATGTATTAGGTTATTTAGTTTAGGGTTTATTTATGGCATTAATGCGTGCAAAGTACCAATTAATAATCAGACACTTAAAGATTTTAAATGGAGCGTTAATGTGTAATTCATTAAATTTATGTCTTTATCCAAAAATGAAGAACTTGAAAATATCTTAAAGAAAATCTATGCTTTTTGAATAATGACTTTGAATGAAATGAATAAACAAAATGTCCTGAAAAGAGTGAATGATATAAACACTAACACTCTGCAGTTGAAAAAAACCGTAAATTGCATTATTTTGGACAAAAAATTGATTTTTTTCTTCATTGTCTTAGTTCGTAACGATGCGAAACTATTTTTTCACATTCAATGGATGATTTTCTGGTCACAACTGATCGTTAAAATCAGGAGTTACTTGATTATTCAAGTTACTTCATTAGGCTACTGTCTTACTTAAACATTGCTATCACTGAGATATATTTGTTGAATTGAGCGTTGTTCTAGTGGCAAAAACAAGGTTTTCTGCATCGCAGATTCAATATAGACATTTGAACTATATTCTATTCAAAAGTATTGAAATCCGATATTGATAGATTTTAAATGGAGCACAACTATGTTGTTGGTCATTAATTCTGTAGCTTACAAATCGCCCTATTGAAGAAAAGTGAACACTTTTCAATTGTAGTACTGAAGAGAGAAATCGATAAAGACCTTGAAAGAATAAGTGTTGAATGACATGACAATAAAGTTAAACGTTGAACTGCCGATTTAAAGAAAGACACACAATTGCAAGGTAATTTATAACCAGATGTCATGTCGGGCATTAATTTGTCTTTACCGCGGTAGTACAAAAAGACGTGTGGGTGAGATAATTTACGGTCAATGGGATTCAACAGTTCAATAACGAGTTTTATTACATCTTCAGTGTAAAACGCATTCCGCCCACAATCGAACCTGACTGATACTACATGTGAAATAACCTCTACGGTATTCGAACATTTATCATTAATTCTTTCATTCTTTTACGATTAGTACGGGATATTGTATGGGTAATGAATGAACTGAAAGCTACTATTATAAAAAATTTGTAGAGTATGCACTTTTGGATATATTACGAGGATTGTTTAGTAAAAATACATACTTTTGCTTTAAATTCATATATTAATATGTAGTCCTACAGGACAAGAAAGAATTTTTAAACCAAAACAGTAACCTGTTTTTATATGAATTTAACGAAGGATTTCATTCGGATTACGTAAAGACAACTTTTTATCACAAACCTTAACCATGGAATATTTGCAGTATACTAGAATAGGAAATTAAACTGACAAATTTTCGATCCAGTCATAGACGTTTTCTGGATTTTGACTTTGAAAGAGGAAAACCTAGACTGTATTAATACTACAAGGACTAGAATTAAAAGCAAAGATTTCATTGGAAAATATTGGCATGTTGTTGTTTTATTCGATTAAATTCCGGATTTTCCTGGAAATTGTAGTCAATGGAGAATTAAATATAAACAAAGGCCGTCATTGAATAAACTGAAATATACCTCGTAAGTATAATTAAAATCGAGAAATGTTAAATTAGGAAAGTTGACTCGTCAGGTCCAGGATGATCTTCTTTAGAGAAATCAAACACAACCAAACTCAAATGAAACAATGGACGTCAATAAAATGTTATTAGATTAACTTGAAATGTCATGGCTTCAAATTTTGAGGTACTCCTGGATAATTGGAATTCAAAAACAAGAAACTCTAAAATGAAAACAATGCAAGCAATTTCGAAGACTTTATAGAGAACTAGAGAGATTTTTTGAATAAATCAAAATTTAGATGTAATACTTAAGAATATTTTCCAGATTAGAGAACGGTGATCATTTCCGTTTCCTGAGATTTCTCTACAGAAAAGCCCTAATGAACAGATCACTAAAATCACCAAGCAGAATTTAGTCCATGAATTTTTTTCTCGTTAGGCCACCCTGTACAATTGTAGTAATCTGTCGAAAAAACCGTCATTGTTAATTTTTCGTTAATGGAATCAGAATCCGGTTTCTGGACGAATCGATTGCCCAAAATGTCCATCTTCAGTACTAATTAAACCAGTAACGATTATAAAATGACGACCAATCGTCTGCGCGCCTTCCACTGCCACTCACTCGGTCAGCAGGTCATTACTTTATTGCATTTAAAAGTAATATCTTCTCGCAGTCATTAAAATTATTCTGGCCGTTAAAAGTCTCTCAGGTGTACGCCTCGAAGAACTTTTTCTTTTTTTATATTCGTTTGTCAATATTTGAATGGCCGCGAACCAAAAGAAAAAAAGGAGGCACCACTCCTCACAAGTATCACAAAATGATGAATTCGGAACAACATTGTGATAAGAATGTTCTTTAGAAGGAATCAGGGATATTTTTACTAATTAAGCACTGTTGAATAATTGGTCGACCACACCCTGATATTTTGATAACCTAATTTCTGATTTCTACGTAAATCTGACCATCACACAACTGCTAGAAAGAGATTTAATTATTATTATGACACTTTTCCCAAGAAGTCATCCACTATTTTCTTCTTACGTGTTGTTTATTCCATATAAAGAAGGTTCACGTTACTCAAGTTGCCATAATTTTTCTTAAGGTAATAACAGTCTTCATCCATTTACCATTCGAATTATGCGATCGCTTTAAGGTCAACGGGTTAATTCGTCGATTTTGCCCAATTTTCTAGATCCGAGCAACGAGAGAAAAAAAACGGGTTATAAAATAATGTCAGTCATGGTCAATAACGTGATGTAGAAAGTAAAACATATAAACAATTATCCGTGCAATCAATAACAACTTAACGGTATTACTTGTTTTGAATGATCAAATTTTTGGCTATAATGTGTCTCCCACTCGTTTTTAAATAAGAAAAACCAATTTCCCAAACAGGCCATTTAATCAATAACATGAAGAGAAACACTACGGGAATTTTAAGAAAATTTTGTTCTAAACTTACCTTAACTGCTCCAGATAATTTTGCGTAATCGCCGAAAAAAATCCTGAAGATAAACTAAAAAGTTCTCAGTGACCGAAACACAAAAAATCGTAACACGAAAATCCCCATACGTCGCCACCAAAACCCTATGGCAATCACTATAATCGTCGCGACCTAGTGATACGGTAAAAACCAACTCGTAGACCACCTCGAGACCGCTATCGTTCCTTCCTGCTCTTCTTGTTTTGTTGATGATGAGCGATTTAAGAATGGAGATCCACCTGCTTCGGGAAAGAGAAGAACAAGTCGTGGCACTCGGTCAGCAGGACCAGTCAGCCGCAGGGGGTGGGGTAACACACACACGGTTCCGCTCCCGAGCCGACGACCACGATGACGATGATGACCCAGACACGCGCTGGACAAGAGGAAGGCGATACTAAGACATGGCCTACTATATGTTTGCACGTTGCATTTTTCCTTGTTATCTCCTCAACAGTGTTTACTTAAGTTAATCGAAACCGAGAGATTACGGTTCGGCATGTAAGAAGTGCATGTAATTGTACAGGATGAACCAATTCGCTTGTGTAGAACTACAGGGTGCCGTCATTAAATTGTTGAAGTTTTACTATTTTCAAATTATTTTGTAAACAATTACAGGAACTACTAGTGTTTGAATTATTTGCAGATTTTATACAGGGTTCCCAGAGATTTACGCTACAATACATATAGCTAGAACACTATTTTACCAAATATGAAAAATTACTCGTCGGAAAGGAAAATAAGCTTTTTCGGCTGGGTGTTCTTAAAACTGTTCGTGAACTTGAGAAAGGCGTTTTTTATTAACAGAAGTCTCTTGAAAAACCAAAAATGATGGAAAACGCAAGAAATAATTCTGTTAAAGTAGAATTAGAAATTTGGTGTATGTAACATGGTGTTCTAATTTAATCGAGTATTATTGCTGGAAAACACTTTGAATTACGCATTTAGCTTTGAAAAATTGAATGTTTAAAGAAATTTGTATAATTTAAATGTTGCCAAATTGTAAGAATATTCAATATTTGCTGGAAATCAAATTTCAGAACCATAAAATTAGAATATTGTTCTATAGTACTTGTCTGTACATATTAAAATCGATTTTCGTTCATTATAAGACGTTGGTCACATAGGACACACAACGAACAGGTGCTGTGATATTTTGCATTATTTACACACACTTTTTAGTGCAAGACAAACGTGGAATGATGCGCGAGGATGATATAACTGTAAAAATGAAACCTACTATGTCAAATCGACATTCGACCTTCGAGTAAGACACAACATACCGAAGGTACTCTGGCTGCTGAATCTCCTTATCGTCTAAAACAAGAACGATTTGGATAAATATCAGAAGAATATTCAACTGGATTTTCGTAGATAATAAAATGATACTCTATGATTGAACTCGACAATCATAAAATTTTGGGAAAGTATGCAAAAATGTTGTACATAGTGTATGATAAAAGTTCATTTAGGGTAACTTTTGGACCGTCTAATACCAAAATTTCTTTTCTAGTTTTTACCGTATAATATTCTCGTTTATAATAAATGTTATCAAATGTTCATACTTTCACTAAAAATGTTGAAAGATATACTTTTTATAAAGGTACGTTAATTCTCATTCACATTATAGTTGATTCTTTGTTTTGCTTTTACTACCTAAAAGTTCCCAAATCAGATTCTGCAATCAGCTATTCTTCCACACGCTGCAATAGTTTATTTCTATGAATACGTCCTGGGCTCCGTAGTAAATGGAAATGAATGATATGGAAAATTTATTGGCTCAAAGGGCGGTAACTTCCTGCATGTCATAGCGGAATCTGCATTTAAGCTTAGTACGTTCACAGTAAAAATTATAATCAACACTTGAAACTAATCACCGGAATCTTAACTGGATACTGGCGGGTAAAGCACCAATGTTACAGGATGACATAAAATGCAAACAAGAATAAATTCTTTTTGGAACTTAGGGAATAATTAATCACAGAATCGCTTCCAAAACAGTAATTGGTGATGAATTTTAATGCATATGACTTAATAAAGATGCATCCTATGTCAACGGCACTCATACGTTTTGGTTTTCCCAAATACAGGACTACAAAAGATAAAAAAAATCCAAGAATAGCGCACTGGAACCACATTTACCTGAAATTCTCAAAGTTCTTCATATTGAGGACATCTGACTTCATCATTATAATGTCCCTTCCTATACGGAACGAGTGATAGTGGATACTTGAAGTAAAATGAAATTAAAATCATGATTACTTACACAGGGGGATGTAGCTGTGTGACTTCTGGTTGATTTTTTTTGGATTTGCTTTGTATTTTTCAGAATTTTCAGAGCAACCCTCGTATGTAGTACAATACCACTGGCATGTTGTAAAATTAACGAGCCGCCACTGTTATTAATGCAATATATTTATATATATATATATATCATAAAAAAGAATTTATTCGTAAGAAAAGTAGGATAACAGATGAAAATTAATTTTAACTACCTATT
>JABRWK010000950.1:0-13512 GCA_013372445.1 Hypothenemus hampei | reverse complement strand
GCCGAGCCCTCCGAATCATGGATCCTTTTTATACTTACAGCAGTGCAAAAAAGTCTAAATATTCTTTTCAAATGCCTATATTTCTCTGAGCTGTCTAATTGATTGTAAGTGCTTGGAATCTTGAAATTTAAATCGAAAATATCATTCAGGTGATAGGCATCTGATTCTAAACCCTCTTTTTTTAGTCGTCGTAGAATTTTACTTTCACGATTAGAACTTGTTGATTGTTCTTCTAAGCCCAACAGAGGATTAAACAATAATCTGATAGTGGAATAGGCAATCTAAATTATAAAACTGAAATGATTTTTATGACTTTCGAGTGACTGAAAAATTGCTGACCTTTAAATCCTCTTTTTTTAAAGTAAATCGACAAATGGGCGTTCGCCTTTCGGTAGTATAAATCATCTCTTCTAGAAGTCTAGTTTTGCCTAAGGAACATGAAAAGAAAATTCAAATAAGAAAATTAAAACTTTTTTTAGAAAAGTTATACAAAAAAGAAATGAAACTGGTTAATTGTTGTTTTCTAATTTGGAAGAAGAAATATTTGTGTAGGCGGACTTTTAAGAAGGAAAAAACAGTTACAAAGGAAAGGGATTTCAAAGCATCAGTCAGGGATGAAACGATAAAATTGCTTGACCATTTGAAAATATAAAATAAATAGAGAAAGGAAAACTAAACCAATAGAATCAATATCAGTTTGCATTCGAATGGAAGAAAAGTTAGAATTTAGGGGTAGTGGATGAAGAAAAGGATTGAAATCAATTAAGTATGTTTTTCCAGACCGTTGATCGTTCTAAAATGAAGTAAATCCCTGATAATTCCTATCTTTTTTAGCAACAAAGTTAGGTAGCTGAATTCTAGTTAAAAAAATATTGTTCGATTGAACAGTAGCTAAATGACATTAGATTAAACTTGTGCGAAACATTATTAATAATGAACTTTCGTAATAAAAGTGTTTCTAAAGATATGAAGTACGGCTAATTAGTAATAAAGTAAAATTTTATGAAACATTCTAAATAGTTTAGTTAGTTCAGTATACCTTGTCTGGATTCGCCTTGAATAACCAACATCCCATAGAATTGCTTGTTTTGTTGATAGATTTGAGAATATTTTGCAGCTTCTTTAACCAGATGAAGGTACAGATCAATTTCTTGTTCCCTACCCAAAAGTGGTCGCGCAGAAATGTTTGAAGCTACTTTCCGTGTACTAAAAATTCGAAAGTTAACTTTACAAAAGTGAGCTTTTAATGAAAGTACCATTCCATTTCTTTAAACTCATATATTGGTCCAGGATTTATAATTCCCTTTAATGGTTTGTACTCCTGCAATATGAAATTTCTTGCTTCCAGTTTGCTGTGAAGAAACGTTTCTCTGTCGCAAGTGACTTTATTGGGATAGGCCACCATCAATCTGGCTGCTTTGTTTACTATTAAGCTGATAACGGTGTATTCACGTCTCAGAGCGTGTCCGAAGGCTCCGCAGTAAGTTTTTCCTTTTAAAGCCATAGATACTTCAAATGCACTGTGTATTTTTTATTTATATCCTAACCTGTTGTTACTGCAGCCCCTACACAAGCTATATTAGGAATTTTAACCAAACTTTCATAACATTCCTTGGCGCATTTTAACGCTGTTTGGCATTCCATTTCATGTTTTAAACCTCTTAATCCGAAAATCACCAACATCAGTAGGTCTTTATCAAACATGTTCAGCTTGTTGAGACATCCGTATTTCTCTTTAACCAATCTGTAATTTGCTAACGTGATTTACTTGAAATAGGAAACAATGTTTGATTGGACCTGTTAACTGTCACAAAAGCTTCATCGGCAATATCAATTACTTGTGCAGATTTCACTTCAGCGCTAATTTTTATTTTGCAATTTATAAATAAAATAGTTACTTGTCGAATTTCTGTTAAATATTCGATTGGTTCATCTGCCATGACCCCTCGTTCAACTGGTGAAATTATAAATTTTTTAAGTCCTTTAACATGTGCAGCCTTAGACACATATTCACTGAAGGTCGCACTAGAACTCAACGATATAGGAATGAAATTCAAATAATGATTTTTAAGTTTTACAGGCATATTGATCATTAGTTGTAGTAAACATTTGTCCTCCCGAGGTACTAGTCGTTCCGGTTGAAGTGTTTGGATAGTTTTTTAAAGAATTTATTGAACGATCAAACATCTCTTCGCCGATGTTAACGCTGACTTCGCTAATTTTATCATTTTGGGACAATTGTGGCGTATTACCTACATTATCGAATTAATTTGAAAAATATTATGTCTGATATCATAATGAACAAAATATTCCTAACTTATGGGATGGATGCTTTGGATAAACGCGATCTGCATATACATATCGTCATTTGAGGATTAGGTTGTTCTATATCCATTTTGTTGTCTGAAGTTAACATAATATACAACACACACATAAGAGTTAAGTTAATAAGAGTTATAGAACACATTGTATTGAGTTTTACGTTTTCTAAAACAATAACGCAAATATCATTTGGACTGTACGCTTGTAACATCATGAATCTTTTCATTGTAATCAGTTGAATAGCCAACATACCACATAAGACTATACAAAATAGATTATCGATTTGCAACTTTCATAATCGTAAAAATATATATAATTTATAATACCTTTGGGAAATTGGTTACTTCTTTGAATGTTTCTCCAGTTAGGACCCACTCCGTAGATCTAAATATTCCAAATCTAGAATAAGGTTAATTATTATTTCTCGTTTTACTTTTGCATGCATTCCATCTCGTAGTTCTTCAGCCAAATAGTCATTAGGACTAACGTGTTGCCATGTAGTTTTTGTAATAATGATATCGCCGGCAAAACTTTGACATTCAGCAGCTTTTAAATCCAATATGGGTGGTCCAAACACAAAATAATACGAGTTTTCCATGTCTCCCAATAATGAAAAGGTAAGATTGCCAGCAGATATCGCAAGTTTCACTGGAATAAATTTATTACAGAATACAATAATTGTATAAAATTATTTTATTAAAAGTTTTCATACCTCTGATAATAACATCCTGTTCTGCTTGGTACCTGCCATAAGTTTTTTGGATATCCAACGAGCAATCTATTGCTTCATGTACAGCATCTTTCATAGACAAGGTGTCTGTAACTTTCCAGAATGCTATAAATGCGTCTCCAGAAAATTTAAATACATCTCCATAATGGGATAAAATTTCTTGAACCATAGCTCCAATATAATTGTTTAACACTTGTGTTAATTTCGATGGGCCTCCTTTGCCAGTTTTGTTATATTTCTCACATAAATCAGTAAATCCTGTATCGAGAAGTTACATTGATATGTGTAAAAAGAAAATTCCATCCATAAAGCTACCGGAAACATCTCCAAATAGTAAACAAGCATCGAAATTTCTTCTAGAGTAGTCATGAATGTGATAGATTACTTCATCTGGTACCAAAGAAGCAAATATTCTGGTATGGTCCTCCTCTCTTTGCTGATATGAGATGCTATCGCTATGATTTCTAGTAAGAGTAGTTTGCGATAAAGGTATGGCTCGTCTATTTTTCCAATCGTTATTATCCTTTTTCAAAATTTTTGTGTCCATTGTCCATTCGAAATCTAGAGACGATTTCGACGTTTCTACTACATCAGAACATTCTCGTATATCTAAGATATAAAATAATTTTTATGTTTCTTACGCGCTTTTTCCATTATCTCCATAATTTAATTAATAAATTCAACTTTTAATGTTGTATTAACTTGAAATGACAAATAATGACAATAAAATTGTCACCCGATCTAGAACCGGTTTTAGCAAATAAAATCAACAAAGTCACCTATTCACCTATTCACCTATTGAAAATGCTATTTTTTATTAAACTAAACGAATTTAAAAATAATGGGTTAAGCATATAGATGTTATCATCTATAAAGTATGCTGATAAGACGGGTATCCCAACAGGAGCGAAAAATTTGATTTGAAATAAATAATAAGTTTTTTGAGAAAATACCAAAATTTCGATTTAATCATAAACATCTGAAAATTATATGTATAAAGAACACCACATATAATAAATCCCTTCCTCAGCTTAACTGACACATCTGCCTTTTTTTGTGATGGAATTTTCAATCATGATTTGGTATACCTAACGGTGGTTGAATTTCAATGATACAGTTTCTAATCTTCCCCTTCTGGGCATTTTTGGGGGTAATGATGAGCTAATTGGCATAAACCTTTGACTTTAAATAATTTCAGAAAAATATTACACAATCAGGGAATGTGTCGTGCAATAATGTCATTCTTTCACGTGGTGTGTGTATGTGCAAGTGCAACTATTTTGTTGGAACCACATGTCTTTAAGATCCCTATTATCTATTTGAAGTGCAAATAATTGTATCATCATGGTTCGATATCGATAGCTATTGCTTGTTTATGCAGATCCGGCAGCATCTTAAAATATTCACTAAATAATGACAGGTTTAAGGTTGTATAGGTTTAAGATTTATTTTCTTCTGGTGAAACATAGGTACCTATTAATTGAATTTTCATCACTTAAAATGCGGCAATTTTTCTAATTTACAAAATCTTTAATGTGAAAAAGTTGTAGATGATTTTGTTGGAAAACTCATCATTCATTTGATCATGTTAAATAACTCAACTGACAAACTTTCTTCACGGAGCATTGTATGTAGACTTAAGTTGTTAAGTCAATTGGATTTTATAAATAAGAAAACGCAAATCTTTCATGAGAATGCGCTGCATAGTATTTCTAGAAATGTTCGATTTTTGAGTAAGATTTCTAATGAATGTTCCTCAACACTCTGCCACATTCTGGCAAGCAGATGTGCTATTTTCTGTTGGACGACCTGGATGAACACATGTCGATGGTTTGATATTGATAATCAATCCACTCACCTCGAATTTTTCGATTATTTTTACAGTTGATGTTTTTGGAACATTTTCTTTACCAAAAATTAGATGTAATTTGTGAATTGTAGCTGTCAAATTTTCATCATTTTTGTAAAAATATTTAACAATAAGAACGCGTTGTCGTCTGAATAGTGATCGATTTTTAATATAGGGGTACCTTCAACTATCAAGGCACAAGCATATCACCGCTTGCAAATAAAAAGATCGTATCTCGAATTTTTGCAAAAATGAGTTAAAACCATTTCCCTATATAAAAATACAATTTCCTCTTTTAATGGCAATAACATTTTTTAACTTTTTTCGAAAAAATATTCATTTTTATTTAAAAAGTATTTTTATCGTATTTAATCTGCATCGACAATTTCCCTAAATATTATTGCAACAATAATTACAATTTCACTAAACAGAATAGTGAGTAAATAATTTCATCGCATTTAAAGTTACAAGAGTTCATCCGTTAATATTTAGGAGAAGCATCGCATATCTGCATAGGACAATGTTATAACATACAAATTATGTAGTTTTATTAACGTATTTTTAGATAGTAAATGATCAGCTTTAAAATTAATAAACAGTAACATCGTATGTTTTTAGATCTAATATTAAAAGAAAAATAAGAATTTTTTTAACTATAATATTGCGTCGTAAAATTCTTAAAATTATGTTTTTAGCCTCCTACCAAATTTCACCTGTTAATCTTTAAAAAATTGTGCTGAAAATACAAGAAAACCCCAAAAACTTTAAACCAATTTCCTCAAAAACTGTCATTTTAGAGATACGATCTTCTTATTTGCGAGCGTCGATATGTTGTGCCTTGATAATATCGCTGTCAGAATTTCACTATCAAGACACGACAGCAAGAATAGTGCCAAATTTAAATTTTCCATTTTTGTTGATACCCAGTATATAGTTTCTATCTTGTGAATGTGATGCATTTCTCATGCAGCAGGATGTCGTTCATTTGTCATCTTTAATCAGTCATTTATGACATTTTTTAATGAATATGGAACGTTTGTCAGACATGACAAAATGCTTGTCCATCAAACGGACCATAAATAACATTTCTAAAATTGGTTTTTTATTTATTTCAATTTCACAGTCTCATTTGACATTCTTTCAAGTTTATTTGCAACACCATTTTGGACTGCAACCTTTCCTATCAGGTCTTCTACGACTTATCCACTCCATTACTAGTTTTTGGCTCTATGTCTAAAACTAGTTTTAAATTTTTCATACATATGTATATAAATTTAAATCAACAAAAGTTCTAAACAATAACCGTGGTACAGTAAAAAAAAGGAGAAGAAAATGCGTATCGTAGAGACAAATGAAAAAGTCAGCAAAGAGGGTCTCGGAAATAATAAAAGCCAATTATGCAAATGCCGAAACGAAACGTCAAGATTAGCGCAGGACAATGCCGTTGGGGCAGAGCCGCCCAGAGGGACGCCGCTTGCGGTTAAGCGCTTTTCAGTGTTTCGATCAAGAACGGATGCAGTATTATTATACCCCCGATTTGCTCTTTTCGCTCCGTTTTTAATCTCTCCCCTCCTCTCTTTATATTTTGATGGTTTAATGAATTTCGATGTTGAATACTTTGTTGGGAGTCAAATGGGCGTTTGTATGACGTGTATAGGAAATCATGAAAATTACTTTGCAAATGAGATTGGAAAAGTACGATTTGTTCTGGTAAATTAATGTTTTCGGTTCAAAATTTCTGAAATATTTATTACATATTTAGAATTATACATAGGTACAAAATGAACTAAAAAATCTTACCCTTACTTGATCTCGTTTTTGTGTGTAGTTAAAGGCACAAAATACTGATATTATGTCACATGTTTTAATTTCCTAACACATAATGTCACGTTATAGACAAAAAATGTGGGAAGGTTAATTCGCTATTTCTATATTCCTATGCCTATGTGAAATCGCCACCCTTTGGAAAGATTGTGTCATGACACTTGAGCTTACATGATGTTTGATGTTGCCTTAACTGTTAATTTGTTCATAAAAAAATTGCATAATCAAAGTTAAACTTCGTTTATTCAAATCTGTAAGAATATTTTATATCGTAAAAGCATTTTTAATTATTTTCTATATAGGTACGATACACCCTAAAAATTGTTAAATGCAGATTATCTAAAAAAAAACTTCTTGCACTTAATAAAAGTGAACCCTCTCCTTGTAAACGCTTCATCGGTGAATGAAATATTATTATCGAAGCAAAAAAAAGAAAAATAATTGAATTTGAAATTAATTGGCAAAATTCTGTTCTATCTAAACCTAGTATTAATATTTTTGTACTATTGTGTAATGAAATAGATGTAACTATTGCTGTTAGTGTACATTTATATAATATACTCGTTTTCTTTGGCCTTATTTTCTTTTTCGATATAATCTCCTCGACTACTTTATCTCCATTACAAATTTATATAATTTGTTTACTTCTTTATTTTTCAATAAAACAATCATTTAAAGAAATAAGTAATGGAATTTTTGCTTGAAGATTCATTTTCAATTAGGAAACAAAAAGTCATTAGGAGTCAGTTTGAAATTAAATGTAGATGGAAACACCCACATTACAATAAATTAGAAATGCATCTACATCTACTCATTAAGACAATGAACATAGCAAGCAAAACAACTTAATTAGGTGTAAACGTTCTAACAAATATGAACAAGAAGTGGAATAGTTATCTCGAACATTGTCGAATTCTATGATTTTTATGTTGATTCGCGAGATGTGGAGACATGTTAAGAAAAAACTTTTTGCCCATTTTTGTTTTATGCCTTGTAGAAACTTAAAAAATATGTAGTATACGCTAATATGCTATGTAGGAACCCTCTGTATGATAGCCTCATAATCTACAGAGTACCAAAATATAATAATAATTAATAAAAACGTATTTATCCAAATTCAGCGCGTTCAAGTGAATTGGGTTGATATGAAACTTTAACAAAAGAGATCAAATGTAGTTAAGGAGTAAGAAACTTTGCGAGCGCCAACCTTTCGTTAAATTGAATGATTTTCTATTGTTGATCTAGTTTGACCCTACTTATTTAAGGAACACAATAGAGACAGATATTCCAGAGGTTCTATCACTAGTAATTTGATACATAAGTTTATTGAGTGAAAAAGAAAGGTAAACGCCTATTTGTATTTAACTGTAATACATCTTTCTTTTCTTACATCTTCAAAGGATCTTAACTAATAATTGATTAAGTTTTTAGTCAAATCGGATGACTATCAAGGGATTGGAATTCAATAATAATTCGAGAATGCTCAATGAATTATACACTCATTTACAGATTTAAGCATTGTTTTGATAAGGTGATCTATAACGTCTTGGTGTATCTCGTTCCGAGCTCCCTCTATTTCATGTATAAGTACTACCAGAGTTTGAGGGGGAAGCTCTAGGTTGGATAATTATGAGATCTTACACATATTCAATGGACGAAAGATCAAGTAATTTTGATGACCATAGTAAATGATTAATTAGCAGTCCATATCTATATAGTCAAAGATTGGTACCTATCCATAAACAAAGACCTGAAATACTACTCAATATTACTTATAGTAGATATGTATAGTTGCTTCCAATGACAATTCACATAGTTTACATTTTTTTAACAAAAAAACACTCGCGAAAGCTAACAAAAACAGACCGATTTTCCAGCACCAGGGTTGGGATACGTTTTGTATAATAAGTATTATACCGTATAATTCCCAACCCTGTCCAGCACTACAAATCCCTGTGTCGCGTTTTCAATTTCTTAAGCAGATTTACACCTACAATTTCTTGGTCAATTTACTTGATCAAGTCGCTTTGTCAAGTAAATTGACAAATATAATACTAAAACTTGGATGCCCAATAAATTGATCAAGAACTTGGTCAAGTTATTGACGAATTAAAACGTGTTGTATTTTTCGTCAATTTTGTCGACAATTCAGTGGAACCAACTTTAAGAAAAATCTGAAAAATGAGGTTAGGTTTTGAAAAAAAATTTTTTTTTTGTTAGAAATGAGAACATTATTATTATTATTATTATTATCCAAATGTGACCTTGAAGAAATTGGGGAATTAATTGATCAAGTAAATTGGCCAAGAAATTGTAGGTGTAAAACCCGCTTTAGTCGGTAAATGACTCAAAGAAATTAATTTTTTGTGCCTGTGTGAATTGTAGTTTGAGGTAAGAATAGGTAGTGACTATCGCCAAAGCTGGGAAAATATTTGCTTTAAATAAAATAAAAATATTATTTGAAGCAGTTTTTCATGATGAAATAGTTAAATCGTTTATCTCAAAGATACACTGAGATTTTCAGCCTTTTTGATTATTATCACTTTTCGTATTCTTTATATTTAAACGCATCGTTTGTTGTTGAACGGAACCATATTCCTTCAACACAATGTTCGGAAACACTGTCGCTCTTTAGGGATTTATTGCAGAAAGGAACTAACCTTTGACTTTTCATTGGTTTTTTGTTTCCGTTTACAGTTTAGAAATATAAAATATAAAATAAAAAATACCGGTATTTTTTGATTGGTTTTTCCTAACCCTTATAATAACCGAAATATGAAAATACTGGTAAGACGTTATACCAATATGCATATAAGAATACCAGTAAATTTAAGATTAATTTAGATCTGCAGAATTACTATTTTATTTTATTTTTTTTATTTATGTTTATTTTATTAGTACTTTTACGCACAGTTAGTATTAATATCGATTATGACTGAATGACTTAAAAATAAATAATTTCCTTTAATTTTATCTGTCAGAGAAATCGAAAAAATATCGGTATTTATTTAGGTTTCGGTATAACTTTAAAGGCATAATACCGGTTTGAAAATAATGTCGGTATTAAGTCCCTCTTATCAACCCTTTTATGAAGAAATTGTAACATGGCCAACAAAAAAGTTAAAGAAAAGCACCATTCATGAAAATTCTTGTTGTTTTATGTTTTATTTTATCCTTTATTTGAGAAAGATACTAACCGATTTTTCTTCAATTCTTTTTTTTTTGATTATACAACAAAAAAACAAAACATTCTGATAAAATATTGATTTTAAGCTGATCGATTGCAGTTATTTAAAATAGAAAATAAATTGCGAGGGTAAACCACCCAGTTATTGGACACTTAAGGATCTTTTTATTTCTCTGTGGATGTCAAGACTTTATTTCAGACCAATAAGGCAGGCAAAAATTATATCGGGATGTCTTATTATGTTGTTTCGATGTTACACTATTTAAATTCTTCTGTAAAGAAGTATTGTTTATAAATTATCTAAAAATAGAAAACAGTGTAATAAAATCCAGTTATTCGACAGACTTTTCAAAACCTTTCAGATACGTTTAAAGTGAATTGTGCTACTAGTTTAAGATATAATTGTATGTACAGGGTGTCCAGGAAATATATGGCCAAAATGGTATCATGATTTTCTTTGGGTCAAAACATTAGGATTTTACTAAAAAAGTTTCACTCATGTCTCTCTGCAGCGGGTAAGTGGTAATTTCTTGGCCATCATCGTAAAGAATGGCCAGAACTTTGACCTGGATACCTACATCGCATTGATTTTTTTTCTGACGATACATTGATTTTTTATTATTATTTAAAAATTTTCAAGAGATCGAAAAGAATAATAATCGATTTTAAATCGATTTTTTTTTAAGAACTTTGACCATCAATAGCGCCTAAACGAGAGACTTTTTTAAAAAACTTTTTTAGTAAAATCTTAATGTTTTGACCCAAAGAAAATCATGATACCATTTTGGCCATATATTTCCTGGACACCCTGTATGTAGTATTGTATCTATGGCAGTATTACTGAATTAATGTAATAGGATACGGAATCTTATTATTGGAACAAAATTAACTTGTCCATTAACTAGTACATGTCCAATAACTAGGTAGTTTACCCTACAACGTACTTCAAAGTATCTAATTAATTTTTATTGAATTTCCTAAAAATTTATAAAAAAAAAACGATTCAGTTATTTCATCATTAAGAAAAAAGAATATTTTTAATTTGTTTTTGAGTTGGGGAAATATTTGAAGTTAATTCGTTTGTTCAGTTAATATTTATTAACTAAAATTGTTTAGATTTTTAATTTTACATGTTTAGATTTAATTGTCCATTACTGTAATTGTTACATGCAATTAGTAAAAATGAAACCTATACACCCTAATAAATTTTAAATTTTAAGGTATTTTAAGGTAATAGATATGGTTTCTTCTAAACCATATCTATTTTAAATTGATGTATCAACAAATACATATTTAAGCATGGAAAAATTGTAAAAATTTGTGTTATTACTTTTGCAAAAATAATAGTAAATTTACAATATACAGGATGTTGCATGATGTTCTGGACAACGTTCTACCAAATAGAGTACGACTCAAAATAAGTCGATTTAACTAAAGTTGCCTTAATCCACAAGTTGATAATAACGGAGATACAGGGTGTCAAAGTTGAAAAAATGAATCACATTTTCTTTAATATCTTTCGAACTTTACCAGCTAATTTCACGAAATTTCATAGTTAGGGATTTTTTGGGATAAAAAATTCAAGTTTCTCGACGATTTCGATGTATCTCTAGAGGGCGTCACAAGTGACGAAAGGACCATTTTAAAACGCTACAACTTTTTATACTACACTGTACGTCATTTTAATATGGAAAAATCTTTTCTGCTGCCTTTTCTGTATAAAAAAGATATACCTAACTGAAGTTGCTAGAAGCAACAGTTTTCAATAAAAAGCATCTAAAGCTTATAATGCATGCAAATTATCACAGTAAAAACAAGAGCTATTGTTAGATCTAAAAAAAAAATTTTTTCGATTTGCAGACTATTTTGATTTTAAACTAATAGCTTTTAATCTTTGATGTGTTATTTCTTTGTTTTTGTGGATAAAAAGTTAAAACAAGTCAGAAAAGTGATTCTGGCCCTTTGATAATTTCGATTTTTTCAGTATATATAATTTGGTATTTCTTTGATTTCAATTATTATCAATTTCAATATAAGAAAATTGTTCTCAGAGATCTAACGGTCGAGTCAATTTTTATTTATTACAATTTAATCGAATAAATTAATATATTTCTTAATTAGAATTTGGGGAAATTAGATTTTGCTTAATGTTACTATTGTTAGTTGTGATGACAAATTGATTATAAAATGTTTTTCCAGTATTTAAGTACGAGGGACAATCAGCAATTAAAGAGATAAATTAATGTAGAAAAATCTGTGTGTTTTTACAGAGACTTCGGCTAGTTCTCAACATAATCCCCACCAATATTCAGTGGCGTAACTATAGGGTGGCAAATGGGCAAAATGCCACGGGCCCCAGCCGAAAGAGGCCCTGGCCCGAAAGGGCCGTGTGCAGAAAATGAACATTTATTAATACAACATTTATTGAGCTTCTTTATATTGGGTGGGAGAGGGCCCCATCCAATTAATTTGTCACGGGCCTCAAGCGATATAGTTACGCCACTGCCAATATTATTATACCTACTTATTCCAATGATGATTTTTTTTTATACCTGATGCAAAGAAGTTTTTGTCTTGTTGCCAGAGTCATTTTCCCACAAGTTCTTTAACCTCCGCATTGTTACTGAATTTGTTTCCACATAATGCCTTCTTGAGTGGACTAAACCAAAAAAATGTCACGGATTTCAAAGAAAAGGCATGATATTGCGCGATGTTAGGAAACAATGGTTGCTCTAACACCGCTTAGCAGATCCAAGAAATCATTGAAAAATGAGTCGGGAGGGACGAAGAGTAACTCATCCTCCCTCTATCCAGATTTGGCTCTCTCAGCTTTTCATTTGTGTGGTCTACTCAAGGAGGCATTACATGGAAAACAATTCGACAATAAAAAGAATGTTAAAAATTTATGGGAAAGTGGCTCTGACAACAAGACAAAAACTTCTTTACGACAGATATAAGAAAGCTAGTTCATCGTTGGGACAAGTGTATTAATATTGGTGGGGATTATGTTGAGAAGTAGTTGAAGTCTTATTTTGTAAAAATTCACAATTTTTTTTCCTTTAATTGCTGAATGACCCTCGTATATTAGAATAATATTTTTATTAAGAAATTTCTGGAAAATAATTAAGTGTACAAATTTCACTTTTACTAACCATATCTAATTATTGTTGCATTGTTGCTAATACTTCATGATTTATTTGAAATAGACTTATTTTAATTTAGTTATTCAAATGATAAATATTTAATTTTTTATTTGTTAAAACCTTGAAAATATGTAGTAACCAATTCAATTGGGATTTTAAATGGTATTTTCCCCAGCTCTAGTCTAGTTGTTCAAGTACCTATCGATAATTGTATTTCTGACCGTGTCCTAATTTATCTGATTAATATACAAAACGTTCTGTAAATCAACAGTCATATTTCTACACCGTAATGCAGGAATAAAAAAACTACGATTTAACGTAACTTATCATAATAACAAAGATATAGAATTTCTTTATAGATATTTTAAAAATCTTAAATAATCGAAGACAAATCCACATACATTCTTAATATGACAAAACATAAAATAAGAAGCAGGATAATTAAAAAGGAATATCC
>JABRWK010000949.1:0-13515 GCA_013372445.1 Hypothenemus hampei | reverse complement strand
TTATTATTTTACGTCAAAGATTAGCTTCACTCACTAATTTTATTGTTAATTTGGAGTTTGTGAATGTAGTCTAACGAAAGCCTAATTTTGCAAATTTTCTTATTTTTTGAGCAAAAGTAGGAAAAAATAAAGTGGTGCTTTAGTTATAGCGAGCTTTTTAATAGGAATGTTATTTTTTGTATAGGCTCGTCGAAAGTATGTGTTCGGTACCAGTATTTTCGTTTTCCAAATGACACCACCTGTTTATTTTTACATTTTTGGATTCTAGACATTAAGCTGATTCAATACCTATCTGATTTTTCTATACCTAAATCTAACGGTTTTTGAGATATTTTGATTTAACAAAAAAATTTTCGTAAAACACCATTTCTGTAAAATGTCAAAATTCACAACTATTTTAATAGCTAATCTTATGAAAGCTTGTTAACATATTAAACCGACATGGGAGATCAGCGCAGTAGAAAGAGTTTTCGTAAATATTGTACAGGATGTCCAAAAAATAATCTCGAATTTAAAGGACTTTGGGAGCATAAAAGTCGTTTATTTTAGTTGAAATACCCTGTGTCATTATATATTTATCGAATGTTTGGAAGTTGATGGAAATATTTTTAACGTTTATTACAATAAACATTCTACTACTAATTGTAAGTCAGTTTTATTTAAAATAAACGTCTTTCGTGGTTAAAAGCTTCTTTAAATCGAGATTATTTTTTGATCTCGCTGTATAAGATTTATAAAAACTTTTTTTCCAATCTATTCTACATTGTCTGGTTAACACAGCAATAAAATTTCATAATCCTTACTTTTAAAATGGCAAAGAACTCTTGATATTCCATAAATGTTGTTTTAAGAAGATTTTTCTTTTAAATCAAAATAACTCAAAAACGGTAAGGTTTAGGTATAGAGAAACCAAATAAGTATTGAATCAGCTTAATATCTGGAATCCAAAAATGCAAAAATATACAGCGCTCCATTTGAAAAACGAAAGTAATGGTACGGAACACATACTTTTGACGACCCTGTACAAAAAATAACATTCCTATCAGAAAACTTGCTGTCTATTATATGATATGTCATTAAAAAACAAACACACAGTTTCTTCTAATTTATGTAAATTCGTTGTACCATTGGTCGTAGGGCATCTTGTATATTATTTCAATGAACAGTCGGAACAGAATGATTTTTTGTCATTTGTAGCCCGGTTATGGGTGAATTTCCTGTGGTAAGAAGATACCCAAAAAATATAATTAACATATTACACAGAGCGTATAAACAGTGTCATGTTTTTTCATAAAATTTTAACGTCTACTGTGGGCGATACCAAGTGGCTCAAGCAAATAAAAATGATGTGATGATATAGCTTCATATCTCCTGAGTATTTTGTTTTTTAAATGGTTCATTTATCTTGAATCTTTCCAGAAATATTCAATTTTTAACATTTTTGTATTCCATATATTGATAATAAATATCTTCCCAATCACTGGCCTGATTAAAATTTGATTTTTTTAAACTTAAATTGACAGTGCGAGCATATCCAACAACAGAGATAAATAAGCCTATCTTTGTTTCCATGGGCTTCTAGTCACCTGGTATTGCCCACTGAAGACGTTAAACTTTAATGAAAACACATGACACTATTTATACGTCCTGTATAATATGAAGATTTTTTTTTTGAACATTCCCTCGCTATAGGCAATTACTCATAACAGAGCTACGATTGACAAAAAAAACATTTTAATCCGGCCAATGGTTGGGAAGATATTCATTATTCATTATAAATTTACGAAAGTGATTTCCCTAATACCCTGTATGTATGTGCAGGATGTTAATTAAACTTTATGTAAATTTAACCAATGATTAAGGACGTCATTCCCAAGAGAAATGTTCCTGACAACATGTATCGAAAACCTAATAGTTTTTACAGAAAAAAATATTTAATTTTGTAATTTTTGACTTTTTGAGGCTCTTTTTCTCAAAAACGAATCGATAAATTTTAAATCTAATTACGCCCCTAAATGCAGTTTTGAAATACCTTCCATTTGAGGTATCACATGACAGATAGTGCAATTTGAAATTCTAAAGTTAGGGTGGTTGGGGGCGAGGGGGTGAGAACGGATTGATTAATATATCATTTTGGTTCCTTCTCGAATCCCCCGATACGTTTTTGAGATCTTCCTGATAGCACTTTTCATTTAGAAGATATTCCCCATTGTTAGTTTTCAAATTGACACACTGTATAAGAAAAGTCACAATTGAATAAATCTTTATCTTATGGCAAATACAGAAGAAAAATGACTAAGTGGATTTGAATATTTTGGAATGGACTTGGTTACTTTCTCTTGTATACCGACGATATGTTGCTTACTTATGGTAACTTAAGGCCGATATCGTACCGTGAAAATTGACAATGCCAACTTATACATTACCCGCAAGCAGACTAGTGGCAATAATATTGCCTAATGCTAGTTGCCAGTTGCCGGTTGCTTATTGGTCCAGTATGAGAACTGCCTAAAAATACAAAAAAAGTTAAAAAAATGAATATCTCTGGGAGGGTTCAAGACAATGGACAATTAAAAAAGATAATACTGAGAAGGTACAAGGTTACATTACTGTATAGTTTTCATGTACTTGAACCATCTGGTATTTCCCACAGAAGCGTTTAAACTTTGATGAAGAAAACATTACACTATTTATACATCCTGTATAATATGTTGATTTTATTTTTTGGGCATCTCCTCGCTACAGAAAATTCACCCATGCCGACGCCTCTACTGATCAGTTTATTTATTGAGAAAATATACGTACATTGTTAAAATTTAATGAATTTTCAAGTGGTGCGATAATTTTGTCCGGGAGTTTAATTTGAAATTGGCAACGTTAAAGTCACGTGAAACGATTACTATAACACTCCGACTATGTCTATTAAAAAGTATATCATAATGATATTAATTAATTTTATATTATCATATTACTCGTATATTATTTATTAATAACACTACAAGGACGATACAAAATAAACATATTGAGGTAATAAATAGAATTATTGCTAGGTTTAGATACTTACCTATATATAAATTATAACTGTAACAAGATAAATTGGTTTGCAAGTATGGGAAATATCTAAAACAAGTAATTGCTTAAAAGCCTGGTTAATGTTGATTCATATAATTTTGAAGCTTTTCAAGCTTCCACTTTTTGCAAGATTTCAGATAACCTTATGAAAACTCCAATGGTGTTAAATTACTGGATAGACGTGGTTAGACGATATCGTCTAACCTCATGAAATAACAGAACCTTTGAACTTCTTCCTTCAATTAATTCAGTCTTTCATGGGCAATCTATGTTCCTATCATTTACATTAAAGGTATAATGTTCGTATTAAATTCTGACTTATGACCCTGCTATGAAGGTATGACGAAATTACTTACACAATTGGTTTTATTTCATATCAAGTCAATCGAATGCAAAACCTTTAACAAAGTTTGCATTATTATACAATATCTTTCAAAAATATATAGCTGTGTTACTCAAAAAAAAACTCTCCCTGTATAATTTATAACCAATTAATCCTAATTATTTGTAACTCTCACATTCGGTCTTAGGCTAATCATTTATACTAGATATAGATTCGGTAGACACTGTATAGTTATATAAACCAATCAATAAAAATATACGTTTAATCCGAAAAGTTGGAAAGTGCAGCTGAAATTTTACAATTGACAGACCAAATTACCCAGTTTCATTTAATAAACGTTAATTTTTTCTTCATTCACTACCATTTCGTCAATCTATCATTTGGTAGCATTAAAGTGTCAAAAATATAACATAAACCTTGGTACTTTCCTATATAAATGATGAACATTACAAGCAACTTTATTCAGTTGGTTTCGCTAACCGAAATAGAATACATAGAATATCATGGGTCTTGACGAGGTAAGTCACTTTTTTCTTTCTAATCCTCAAAGCTAAACTCTCTATATTTAAGGACTTTAACGCAGCCGCCAATCAGATTCGTGCGTTCGCTAAGAGACCCCCGGATTCTGATATGCTAGAAGTTTATGCCTTGTATAAGCAGGCTACTGTGGGAGACACAAATATCCGTAAGTAAAAAAAAATATAATTATGTTAGCCAAAATAAGCGATACATTTGATTACAGCTAAACCTGGCGGTGGAGAGGCTGGAGCCAAATGGAACGCTTGGAATGGTAAAAAAGGAGTTTCCACCAATCAGGCTAAGGAACAATACGTTGCAAAAATTAAAGCTTTGGCTCCAAAATATGCTTGAATAAGACATTCATTTATAAATCAATTATTTATTAAAGATTCTTGTTTTGATACAGTCGCATTTTTAAGCAATCAATTCTGTTGGTGGCATATTGATTGTAGCAGCTAGAACTGGAATAGAAAATTCCTGACGACTCACAAATACCCTTATAGCATTGCTATTAGATTGTTCCTCATTTCCAGACTCTTCCATAATCTCCTTAGCTTTTATTTGCATTTTGAAAGACAAACTGGGTGGTATTAAAGGTATTTTTATGACGTAATTGGACAGTATGTAATACAAAGGGTTCACATGAAAAGTAACTTTAAGGCCTACTAACGGCTTAGTGGGATTGATATTTTCTAATGTTAGAACTATAGTAAATTTTGGCCCCAGTCCTAAAACCTGCAAGAGAATTCTATATAAAACAGAATTTAAAATATTATTTATTTTACCTGAGCAGATAATTTGATTTGTTCTTTTTCATTGCCAATACCTGACTGGTCAGTCAGGTTTTGTATTAAGGCTCTTGCAGCTGTCAGTCTTAACCGTATCAAATCCTGCTGAAAGGTCTGATGAATCTCTAAAGAGCATCAATTTCAGTTTTAAATTCATTTTTATTCCAAACATCAACCTAAGGCATGCTGCCGCTCTCTTATGCTTTGTTCCAAAAATAATTTGCTTCTTTTGGGCAAAGGCAAGGGCTTCGATTGGATCAGTGGTGTAGATTCTTGAGGCACATTTGAAAATTCTGCAGTTCTTTTTAATATTTTAAAGCTAATTGATCCCCCTTAAATTAAAGTGGTTTAAAACTGTCGGTATTACAGAAAACGTCAAAATACCAGCAGTAATCACAACCAATACATTTTCTTCTTGGCCTAATTGACCAAAAACAATTACAGATGGTGAATCAGCAATTGAAAGGTAGTCGACAGCTTGTCGACCTTGATAAAATTGTATCGAGCCATTTTTTAGACCTATAGCCACTAGAGAGGTGCTTAAATGTTCTAAGCGCACCAAACACATTGTTGTTATAGGGCTGTTTACTTCAGAAGACCACAATCTTTGACCCTAGAATGCCATTAAACTGAAACTTTTTCCTACCCGTATAAAATTCACTCCTCACTCGTTTAGTGAAACACTGGATAATTTTATCCACAGAAGCGACGACGATGAAATTATCTCCAGGCACAAGTACCATATCCACAATATCACTTTTTAATTGTATTAAGGATTTGCCTTCAAGCCAACCTTTTCGTAACAGGCAAATATGTCCTTCTCTTGTAGCAATTAATATACGAAATTCCACATCGTAAAGTCCAGAACATCTAATTAGAAATGGAGTTGCAGCAGTATTACATGTATTGGCCTACATAGTATTATTTAGATATTTTCTACCTTAATTGTGATTTATACCTGTTGAATAATTGAAAAGTTTTGAGGATCTAAAATGTAAATGTTGCTAAATTCAGTGGCGATTATTGGACAGGAAATAGACGTTTTATCTTTGGATGTTCGTTCCAAAGTTATCATACAGGTAATGGTATCATCCTTTACCGGAATCGAATCCATGTATTTCCGAATAAATGCTTCAGCTTTCGTTAGAGAATATTCAGTAAGCAATTGCTGCGACCTAAAAAACTATTTTTTCCAACGCTTCAGATATGTCAAAAAAAATTGCCTGCTGCTTAAGTTGGAATAGGGGATTTCTTTAAGGGACTCCACCATTTTGTCCACATCAAATTGTTTCGTTTCAATTATTTCCTTCCAAATATTGCTTTCGTGATCAATTAAAGGACAAGACGGTACTCGGAACTGATAAAATGGTTTTAGGTTCTTGTAGAAAAATACTTCAGAACCACATGCCACACCCACAACTGAATAATATTTGTGTAACACAAGTAAAGTTTTAATTGTATATGCTATAGTTAAATTACCAGGTATTCGAGGTTCCAAACGATCCGCAAAGAAACTGATCAAAGAATTCGGTAAACTTGGTAATGCTTGATCGGAAATCAAAATGGTACCTCTAAAAGTCTTCAATCGGCTTTTATTATCTGTTTTGAACTTCAAATCAGTAATAACCAGGTTATAATCCCCGGTACCACTAATGTCAGCCAGAATGGCATTTCTGGGCAAGGTAATCAGATTTGCACTGCGATCGGTGTGCGCTTCCAGCCATTTGGAAACGTTCATTTTTCTTCTAGAAAATATTTGATACAATTCGATGCAAATGGGTAAACATGAACCATTAAGTTTTGTTTGTATTTCCATGTTACGGGCAACCGCTCAAGCGCATTCGAAAGAAGACTTTTTGTTTCAATTGCGGTCATCAGGTAAAACCCAGTGCATCTCTTTATACAGCTGATGATGATGATTCATTCACGGGTAAATGACCGTAACATTCTGGGCCCTTTCAAAATAAGATACCTTTAGATCTAAACTTTAAGTAAACGGAGATTTTTTAAAAAAACATGTTTCATTAGTAGTGATCTTGCAAAATCCTAATCCAATGTTGGCATTGACAGATTTTAGTTTAAAAAATGGGAAAAACAAATGGTCCCCCATTTCAAAATCGAGCCACGTGTGTGTGTCTTGGCTTATTCCTATCTTTCTCTATTATGAACTTTTTATCATTTATTGGTATAAAATTGAGTTAATAGTTCGGAAGATTGACATTCATTTCCTGCATTCATTTGTAATATTCACTAAGAGGCATCACAAAATATGAAACTTGCTACTAATACTGTGGTACAGTTTATTATATTAAAATCAAATTCAAATTTACATGTGTCAAATATTCGATTTTTACACGTGTGAGTTATGCAAAACCAGCTCCCGGACTATAAAAAAATTCCAATTTTCTATGGAATGTCCGGTGATCGGGTCGATGCGGAACAACCGAAGAAAAACGAGCGTTCCCAGTCAACTATGTTATTGGACTACACGGTGCGATTTGAAACGTGGTACCCGAGTCAGTCTGGTACCGTGCATATTGTGCGAAAAACACGAATTTCGCCAATATCGGAACCAAAGTTAATCGTCATTATCACGCGTTTAATAATGATAATGAATATCCGGTGTTTGAATAAGTGATAACGATCGGGTACCCACTTTAATTTTCGAATGTAAACATGAACCTTGGCTGTTTTACTACCACTAGTGATTAGTGTTGTTGTTAATTTTAAACCAAACAACATTTAACATTGTTTTGGATTAGGATATGTTTGCATCCTTAAGTAAGTAAACAAAACAAACGATAGCCTTTCTAGTACCTTGTGGTACGGTGTTTCCTTGCCTTTGACACTGACATCATTATTTCGTACCCACCTCTAATACGGATTATTCCATAAGCGCGTAATCATAATTATAACAATTGTTCGATAATTTTGCGATAATATTAATAGTCCTATTATGAAAAGTACCAATTTAGATACCGTGTAAAATACCCACAAAATAGGAAACTATGCTTAAGGTACCACCTCAACAGTTGGCATTTCTTCAGAAAAAAATTACGCTCTCATAGTGTTACGCGGACGCCTATGGTAACTATGGGAGGCACTTGCTTTAATGTATGTTACCTACATTCCAGACAAAAATAAGAAAAAATAACGGTCCATCAACTAACTATACAAGGTGGTCCAGAAAAAGTATCTTCTCTTTTCTCAGAAAGGTCTCTTCGAAGAAATTAAATTCGCAATTGTTTGTTCGCACGTAACTGTCTCGAATATAAAATTACAATAAATTTAAATAAATAACGGACAATATGTTCAAAACAAGGCGAGACAACATTTCAAATTTTCCATTGGACAACTAAAGATAGAAATGTAATATCTATACCTTTTTGCCATCCCCAATTACTACTTCTAATTAGTGTCCCGATTATAATTAACCACCAAAGAGATTCGTGTCGAATTAACAACAAGGAAGCGCATTATTATGTAAAAATGAATTATTAAAGAAAAAATGAAAGTTTGAACAATTGTTTTAGAATAACTGTTAGTAGTTAGTCGATAAATGTGTAATCGTTTTTAATGTATTCGTTATGGTGCTCATCGTTGAAAATTAAAAAAAATAACGTAATCAAACCGCATTCGAACCGCAAGTCACCGGTAACATCCCCTGAAATGGAAATTTTTCACCGAATTTTAATTAAATATTTACGAAATCATGGTACGTAGTCACACTCGGTGACAAAACGAATGAAACATGATGAGCGGGAAAACCAAAGACCGATTGAATGGACGCAAGTCTTTCGAAAATGATGGGCAATTTTTTAAGTTGCAACTCTCACATACATTTTGCTTAAATTAACATGTTTTAAAATGAAAAAAAAATGATTGGCCGTCCTACTTTTACGCCAGGCAGCCATTTAAAATCGATTTCGTCAAAAGCCGATTGCCAAAGTGTATTAAGTGCGACTGAGAATTTTCCCTTTTAATTACGTATTCATACAACGGCTACAATATTTTTTATTGACGCTTCATCATTTATTGTATATTTCAATTTTCTTGAGCCCTACCCACCACAATCCAATCAAAGAAACGATGTTGTTTTGTTTCTTTAATGATAACATTGTAAATCAACGACGGCCGTGTTTTTGTGTCGGTTTACTGTTATTTTGCACCACGTGACCAAGTCCTTTTAAAGGTGAAACTCCACTTATAAGAGTCAATTATAAGTGTTATTAAGATTTCAGACGTAGGTACGTTTCTCGTATTCTGTATTTTTGTTTTAAAATGAAATTTTAATGAATTAGCTTATCCAGCTGCTACGTTCACTCTGTCATAAACAGAATTGTGATTTGATTCACGATAACGTCAATAAGAACGTGACGCAAAATACAGCGCGGAGTCACTTATCTATTCATAACAAATTCTTCGCTGTCGTAGTTGTTCTTAAAAATCTGTTCATATTCTTCAATTTTACTTTGCAGTATTTTTTTCCGTTGTTAGTATTATTTTTCTCCCTAAAGGATAAGGACGATTGTGATTTGTGCATCCTTAAAATGCTACCTGTAGATAGGATCAAAAAATATCTCTTTTAAAAGTAAATTTTTGAAAATTCGGATGACGAAACTAGCTTCGCTTCATTCATTGCAAAAAATATTGATTTTGACTGTCATCTATCCATATGTCATGTAAGAGCCCAATTACATATGAATTGAACCAAATAAAATCGATAGCAGGCTTTGAAAATTCGCATGTAGTTTTTTTTTTATTATTATACAGGGTGGGTCATAATATTAAATAGCTTTGAACAACCTTCTGAAAAAAAAAAATTGTAAATCTAATTGAATTTTTATTTAGCGCATATTAAAGTAGACATTTGGGAAAATTATTTCTTCAAAATAATGTTATCAAATTTGTAAAAGTCTGATATTCAGGTTTGAAGAGTGCGACACATTGCGGGCTGAATAGTTGCTATTTCTTGTCGAATGTTCTTTTAATTCTATCTAATTAATGAAGCTGATTTATTGTTGTAAACTCAAGTTTTCAAATAACTTTAGAGGAAAAAATCAGGTGGAATCAAGTCAAGACTTTTGATTGGCCATGGAATATATAGATTTGAAGAGTGTTTGCAACCAGACAATGCACACCTCGATAACGTTACTTATAAGAAATAATGTTCTCAAATGTCTACTTCAATATGAGCTAAATAAAAATTCAATTAGATTTACAGTTATTTTTTTTTGAAAGGTTATTCAAAACTGTTCTACTTTATAGCCCACTCTGTATCTTAAACCGACAGAGCTAACAATAAATTTGTTTGAAGATTATTGATCTTAAAAATTACCGTTAATTATGTCTTTTACAATAATAATTTTAGAAAAAAATGTTTGATATGCTGATTTTTTTCATCAAAGAAAGATTTATTGAAATGAATTGAATTAACCGAGAAAGTTTTGGTCACAAGTATTTAAGGTATTGTTAAAAATTTGCTTGGATTTCAAAATAATTCACCAAAAAGCATTATCAAATAATGGAATTGTTGGAGCTCTCTATGAAAATTAAGAACACGAAAAGTAACTGAGTTCATGAATTTCCAACAAATATTGTCAAATTAATGGTGCCTCATGTAATAGATGTTTTATGGCATGAAAATTTATTCTTACAAACAGGGGTTTTTTCAATTAATGAACATTTATAATAATAACGCTCATATAAAGGGTGTAACAGCTTGAGATGGTCAAACTAAAGGAGTAAATTTTAGAAACCTAATGCAATAAAAAATATTATATATTTCTAAATGTAACTGTTTTTTGCGATACGTGACATTTTGTGTTTTTTTAAGATTTCTAATCTTTCCGGCATAAAATTAAAAATAACTCGGCAAGTAACTGAGCTACCGCGAATTTTTTGATACCATTTGAAAGATGATTAAATTCTCAATCACATAAGTGTTTTCAAAGCCGGAAAATTAAAACAAAAAAAAACCAATAAAAGAAAAATAAAATTAAATTAAATTATAATTATACATACATAAAAAAAGGGAGACGCAAAATTAATTACTAATTACTAATCTGTCGGGCTACTGCCAAGTTTCTCGAACGTGTTCAAACTGGCGATATGTTTTTTAATGACCCTAATTTATTACAATTGCAAAATATTCGAATTAAGTCAGAACCATTTTTTTCTCAAACACCATAAAACCATGTATTCGTCACTCAGACCTTCATGCACTTATCAAAGGAGATCTTTAACACTTTAACTGCCACGCCTAATTCAGTATATGAACTTTTATATGCAATGTGTATACTCAAAGATATATGTATGTACGTAGCAATCAAAATGTTATATTTCCTCGAAAGAATTAATATGGTTAGAAGAAATTCAAGTCAACATGGTTGGAAGAAATTATATGAGCCTAGAATTATTTCATTTGGCTTTCTACATCTCACATCCTGTGAGAATTAGAAATTAGTAATTACAAATGTTGCTTGAAAAATATTTGTTTTTTTTTTATTTTACTTTTATAACGAAATTAGTTCTGGTACATTTAGTATACCTACAGGTTTTTTATTTTGCAGTATTCTAGTGTATCAGATATCAAAGTAGACTCTGTAGTATTGTGTGCTAAGGTGAAGAAAAATTAAATTTCCTCATAAAATTTTTTTGGAAAAATTACTTTTCAAATTGCGCTTTTATATTAATTTCAATAATTTTTCTCAATATTGAAGTGTCTTGCGGGAACTTGGACTGAAAAAGGGTACTAGATGGGGTAACTAACTTGGATTTAGTATAATTTTGAAAATTCTTCGGATTTTTTTTCTTTAACCCTTTTCACTTTTTTTTTAACCAGAACTGACCAATCCCTCTACTTACCTTCTTTCCAAATTCTCTTTTCAGTGGATTTTTTTTAATTTTAGGTTTGGGTAGGTTAGATTCGGTTAGGTAAAATTAAGAAAAAGAATTCTAAAAAAAGAGCTAGGAAAACAGGTAAGTTGAGGGATAGATGGGTTCTAGTAAAAAAGAAAAAAAGTTAAATGAAAAAAGGAAAACGAAGAATTCCCCAAAATAAATTAAAATCACGTTAGTTACTCCAATCAGCACCCCTTTTCATTCCATGGTCCCACAAGGCATTTAATTATTAAGAAAAGTTATTGAAATTAATATAAAAGCGCAATTTGAAAAGTGATTTTTCCAAAAAATGTTATGAGAAAATTAAATTTTTCTTCACCTTAATACACTCTATACAAGATCTGCTTTAATATCTGATGCATTAAAATACTATAAAATGAAAGATCTATGGGTTCACTAAATGTACTAAACCCAATGAAAATATACAAATGTAAATACAAAAATAAAATATCATCGGCTTTCGTCAATAATGACACAAGTCAAAAACGCCATTTTTGAAGTTTCTATACAATTATAATTTAATTTAATTTTTTCCTTCTTTTATCTGGAAAGGTCTCTTTTCTCAACTACTTATGGTTCTTTATAAATGACTCAAATGTCATTATTCAAATTTGAGATTTTCCATTAATTATTATCAAAAATAATGACACATTAGCAATTGAAAAATAGTAAATACATATTATATATTCGCGAAATTCTATACATAGAATATTTGAAAGCAAAAAACAATGTTGTTCCACAAACATAATTTAAAAGACACTGTGCTGTTCAAATCATTCATCAGACCAATGTAAATAAGTTGTAGTTTAGTTTGACGTATTAGCCTTGATTTCATGAAACAAAGGATATGTCTCCTCACAATTTGATAATTCAAATATTATGTTTTAAGTGAAAATAATGTAAAGGGTGTTTTAAAAACATTTCCATTTTTAAAACGATTAATACCTGCTTTATATTGTTTTACAATCATAAATTTATTATCAAAAGAAAGCTTAAACATTACATTTTTATTTGTGGGAAAGTTGTTTAGGAGCTAGTTATCGAAAAGTCCCGATTTGACACCAACAGACTTTTTCTTACATTAAGAGTAAGGTATAATCCCCAATATCACTAAATTCGAAAGAATTGAAGCAAAGAATTACAGATTAAATCAATGCTATTCCTCATGCAGCGTATAGGCAAGCGATTCAAAACTTTCGTTGAAGAATAATTGAATGTAAAAACATGCACGGTGACCATTTGTCAAATATTCTTTTCCACAAATAAAACTGTAATGTTTAAGCTTTCTTTTGGTAATAAATTTATGTTTATAAAACACTGTGAAGTATTTATTTTAATCATTTTTAAAACGGAAATGTTTTTTAAATACCCTTTACATCTGAATTAAAATCATGTGTGATAAAGCTTTATCTGATAATTTACGAAACGTTATTGTTAATATTGTAATTCCGATAATTCTGGTGGTAGTATCACAAGAAAACTGTAACTGTGTCAATATCTCATTAGAAATTTAATAAAACTTTGTAATACTAATGGTGATGTAAAAGATAAACTGAATCCAGCTAGATCGTCACGAAGTTCCCAAAAAGATTTGAGAGTATTGTGACTAATTTTACAACCAAATCGTCGGGCCAATTGTAGTAATATTACGGAATGGACTGTAATTGTTAGAACGAATATAAAGGTCTTGGCGAAACTTCAGGGGGTACAAGTCATTTGCAACAAAAAAAGTCATATGAACATTGGTCCGAAAACGATTCGTTTCCGAGATACAGGGTATTAAAATTTAAGAAAAGAGACATTTCTTTATTTTTTAACTTCCAAACGACTTAAGATTTTTTACCAAATTTGATATATGAGTTTAGCATATTAGTAGGTATAATCCGAAAA
>JABRWK010000946.1:0-13571 GCA_013372445.1 Hypothenemus hampei | reverse complement strand
TGCCCACTAGCAGTCCATGTTTATATAGTCAAAGGTAAAATCGGATAGATTCTCCTATTCAATTACGTATCTCGTTGTTATCTCTGATTTTTAGATTGCCGTAACGTAACGAAATAGGCAAAGTCAAGTTTACGTTATGTGTTACTTTACGGGTTACGTTACGTGAACTATAAATTCACCTTTACACTCTCGACTTTATTTATTTAGAAGAAGAAAGTGACAAATTTCAACTTCAGCTTCAATTGTCACACGTGTCATTTGTCCGTGTATCTGGTGGGTTTTCTTCAATTTTATAAAATATCATATATTCAACATAAAAATGTCTTTGAATTTAAAAGTTAAGGTGCACCCAGTAGTTTTATTTCAAATCGTGGATGCTTATGAACGACGAAATGCAGATTCGTATCGAGTAATAGGCACTCTACTGGGAACATCGGATAAAGGGGTAGTTGAGGTTACAAACTGCTTTTGTGTGCCCCATAAAGAATATGATGATCAAGTGGAAGCCGAATTGTCTTATGCAATGGATGTATTTGATCTAAACAGGCGAGTAAACTCGAACGAAACCATCGTGGGTTGGTGGGCAACCGGACATGAGGTCACTAATCACAGTTCAGTGATTCACGAATACTATTCAAGAGAATGCGTAAATCCTGTGCATCTGACGGTTGATACGAGTCTGCAGGGAGCACGTATGGGCCTCAAAGCGTATATTTGCGTCAATTTTGGAGTCCCCAACGGCAAGCAAGGCTGCATGTTTACATCAATTCCTGTCGAGATTTCATGTTATGATCCGGAAGTTTTTGGTCTACAGCTCTGTCAAAAAACCATGAGCGCATCTGCTCGTCCACGCAATGTTAACCCTACTTTGGATCTGGCTCATGTAGCTGAAGCTGGCAATAAAATGAGCTCATTATTGGATCAGGTGTTAGCTTATGTTGAGGATGTTCTAGCAGACAGACAACCTGCAAATAATGAAGTCGGAAGAAGTCTGTTACATTTGGTTAACTCTGTTCCTCATATGACATCTGAACAATTTTCTGAAATGTTTAATAGTAACGTAAAGGACTTATTAATGGTCATTACTTTATCTCAGTTAATTAAAACGCAGCTGCAATTGAACGAAAAACTCACTTTGTTAACATCTGTTTAAATAAAAAGTGTTTATTTATAAAAATGTTTAACTACTACATTCCCTTTTCCGTTTCCCTTGATTTTTCCGTTTCTTTGATGTGTTTTGGTCACCGTGGATCATGGCCTTTGATCTACACCCAGGTCCCCAAAATGGCAAAGGATTTGCTTGATATCTCAGCAAGCCCTGTTGCTTAGATGCAGGTGTAGCTTTTGGATGCACTTGAAATGAATATTCCTTTTCAGGTATTTGGGCCAATATTTTGGACGCAATTATATTATCGGTTTTCATTTTTTCTGAAGCGGGATGCAATTTCTCCCAGCATCTCATTATATCCCAAACCACTTTGGCCGCCGCATCAGTTTTAATTGAAGTCTTATTCATATGAGAATATGACACGCGATAGCCAGCATTTAAGAGAGCCGATCTAAATGATACCATTGAAGGAGTTTCCACTTTTATGCTCATCGCCAAACGTTCCAAAGTATAGTACAATGGTACATCAACCAATTCCTCTAGTATAACGGTGAGTATGCCTTTAATACGTTTGTAAGTTCCCAAAGTTGTAGATACTGAATTTATAAGTTTTCTAACGAAGTCAGGAGAATGTAATGGGTCACTCCATATGGGCCCTCCAATCTAAAAATTTCAGTGAAATAGCATTCATTGTATTTTTCCAATATGTAACTTACATGAAAACTGTTTCCACAATGTTGACATATCTTTTCTACAGGAGGTCCTGTCGGCAAAGCATATTTAATTTGATTTGCTGCATTTCGCTTTAAAATCCCTAACGGTTGCAGCACAAAACTATCACATCCGGTGCAATGATAAACATGTGATAGTTTACTGGTCGTTTGTTTGCATTTTTGAGCCCCAGTGTATACTCTAACAAAGACCCTTATATAAAAATCGACAGAAATGCATAATATCGGCTCAATGTAACGACTATATCGATTCGCATGTGATTCAATACATTGCAGTAAAATTCTGACAGCCACTTCGTGACAACATTTAATTCTTAAAGAAATAGCCCCGTACTTTACGTAACACGTTTCTGGGCTGTTGCCAGCTAAAACTGCCATATCAGTGGCTGTAACTAAAAGGAGTCCTCCATTTTTTACAGCTTGTACTGCTGAGTCAAGAAATATAGATGGGCAACCGTATGGGTCTAAATCAATGACGTCAAATTGTTCCTTTCTGTGCTGGTACATAAGCATGCTAAAAATGGATTTTTGGGTAAAAAATTCTTATATAGAGGCCTCTACTTACGTGGCATCACTGTGGCTAGAGGTCACTATGTTGCCAACATTATTTAATTCAATGTTATGATTAATATCCTGTACCGCTACTTCCGACAAGTCGTTTGCAATTATGTTTTTAACTCCAGGGATTTCTTTAGCATAACGAATGCTTCTAAGGCCAGTTGCAGATAAAGCTTCCAAGATTGAAATTCCTTTTTCGTATGGCACTCCGGCCTGATAAACGGTTGTATCTCCATGCTCTCTGACTTCATTAACAAATGCTGACAGAACAGAACTACTGTAGTTTCATATAAAGATAGAAAATGGTTTTCAACCAAATATATGTATTTAATGGTTGGCATTTACCTCAAATCTCTATTGAATTCTTGAACGGGGTTGTAAAATACATGACCTTTGGTCTCGACCTTTGCAAGACCCTCTTCGATTTGTTGACGATTTGTCTCTTGTTCTACGCTCATATTCTTTTTTTTATTATAAACTTTCTCATAATACGGTATTTTCGGTGACTTTGTCACATAGATAACCTCAGTTTTTGTTTGAAACTTTGAGGTTATGATATAAACACTTCTCATAGATAAGAATGAGAAAAATCTGTCTATTGATTCAATCATTTCCACTTTAACTATAGTATGTTCCAGGGCTAATTAAACTTATGGAGATTAATTTCCTTTATATTTTAAATTTTTATTAGAAAACTTTTCATAACAACTGAAAGACTATTATCAAACGAAGTTTTTAATACCATAGTAAACCTCTACATAAGAGATTAAATAAGATCCACGTTAGAATATGAATATCACTTCTTCAGTCTATACAGTAGAGAATTTAATAGTTAAAGTAATTTTGAAGTAGTATTTACTGATCTAATTTAAAGGTTGTAAACTATAATTTAGAAATATTTGATCCTGAATTTCTATGTAGTTTACGAGTTAAATTCGCATATATTTTACAGTTAATTGTTTAATTAAATTGCTCGTAAGAATTAAATTTGCTTTTTTAAATGATTTTTTCCATCCCTAAGATAAAACAGGCCTTTTATTTGAGCTGAATCGATCTAAAGAACCGGTTTATTTTTACGATTCTCATACCTACTTACACATCAATTATTTATAGCAAAAGACGAACATTCAAATAGTTAACCTAAAAACAAACCAAACAGTGGCTCAACGTGATCGTTTTCTTGTTCTAGTAACTTTTATATTTCAATAACTAATTAGAGATTTTGCTAAGATTTCTTCATGAAGTCTGCAAAAGTCGATAGTGAGTCTAAAATTAAGCGTGAGGATGTGAAAAATGCCATACAAGGTGTTATTAAATTCGCAACCGAGAATCCTCGACTTCAAAACAAACTCTTTAATGAGGAATTTCCCTTGTTTCTTCAAATAAATTGTTTCAAGATACCAAAAATACGGGGTCAAGTGAAACAGCTTTATCGAATCCCTCTGGCCCACTCTCCCCTTCCTGAGGATGCAGACATTTGCCTTATAGTACCTGAAGTAAAAGGAATTCCAAATAAAGAAATTGAAAGACATGTGGAACATTATGAGGAATTATTCAAATCCAAAGGGATGACCAATATAAAGAAAATAATGACTTTCTATGAATTACGTACAGAGTATGGAACGTTCGAATTGAAAAACAGACTGGTCGATTTATATGACATTTTCTTGGTTGATGGTCGGATCAGTGGAAAAGTGGTGCATAAATGTGGAAGTATATTTTACAAAAAAGGAAAGTCCCCGTAGCAGTGAATTTGTCTGTCCCAAAATTGAAGGAAACAATTGAACGGGCAGTTAAAAAAGCATTCCTCCTACTGAGTTTCAAAAGCGATAGTCATTCAGTGCAAATTGGACACAGTAAAATGGGTCTGAAAAGTTTAACCGACAACGCTCTTAGTGTGGTGACGTTTATAAATAATCAATTTCCCGGCAAAATAAAGAATATTAGAAGTCTTAATATATTTGCCCATAGAGGGTCCAGTATTCCAATATATCTCTCATTGGGTGAGTATAATTCAACTGTAAATGTGAATATTATTATGTTATACCCATTTATAGAAAATCCTAATCAAATCGAAGTACCTCAACTGAAAGAAAAGAAGCCCAAGTTTTGCAAAACCGTTCAAGGAGATTTAACTACAATAAATCGGGGTTTTGTTGTTGTGAAACCATCTGGCACTGTGAAAGTGAAAAAATCAAAGATTTATAATAAAAATAAGGTTTTAGTTAAATAAAATTTTTCATGTTTCACTTATTTCAAACTGTATATTTGTTTAAATTATACAGGAACAGTGTATGGTATAATACAAAGCGCATGTTTTAAAATTTGAAATACAATTAAAAGCAAGTTAAATATTTTATTTTGAATAATCCCCCAACTGAACAGCTACGACGTAAAAAAATAAAAATATGTAGTAAATATCTATTAGTTAATATTCATTTTAAGAGATTCACTAAAATCACAAGATTTTCATTTAAACGTACAAGATGAGCCAAGTACATACTTGAAATACAATAGAAACAAGGACACTTTAAATAATCTACAGGGGGCAAGGAAGACAGTAAAGATGAAAAAATATTTTATTAGTTTCTGTTGGCCTCAACTTGCCTTGTATGTTAGAAAGAATATTTCCTAAGTATACATAAGTCCGGAGCTTCCAAGACTTTGATTAGACATCGAAACGTGAAACACCACAATTTTATATGTAATTAGATATCGTTTAGGATATTGGAATGAGTTTTACAAATATTTAGAATATTTTTGCGCTTAAATCTATTTTGAAAATGGACCAACAAGTTCTTAATTCAAACATCGACGTGTTTAATTAAGTCGCTTTTTTTAAGCAACATTTTTGGCACTGTACCGCCTGGTAATTAACAAGAAATAAATGTCCTTATTTATGCACAGATACATAAATTGAGGAACATATTGTCCGAATAATGTAAGCCGCATATTAAGTGCAAAATGTACTTATAATAGTTTGTACGATATGAAACAACGGTTACAAAATAACTGAAATATTACAAGAATTATTTCACATTCAATGTATACCTGTAACAAAAGGGCAAACTAGAAACACACCTTCGAAGCACACGAGCGAAGGCACTAAAAACAACTGAATTTTTGCTCGTCGCACTTAACAACAATCAATCGGCCCTTTAGGCAAATAAATATGTACACTTTCAATACAACAAATCACAGATAAAGCGTTAAGCCGTTAAACAAAATACCGCGTTACCAAATGTCGTGATTTTTCTTGAATCTTTGACAGGTATACAATAATAAGACACCCTCCTTTTCTCATACATTAAAAGGGAATCTTATGGGTTAATATACATTAAAGCCTTTTATTTTGAAGCTAATCTAAAGCATTTTATATATGCATTTATATTCGATTCAGTGACAATATCAAGTAAGTTTGACCAGGTAGTGTCAATGACAATTGGAATAACCTAAGCCTACTGTTTACCCGAAGACGAGGCGCTGCTACCTCTGGAGTTCTCGCCAGAGGCATTTGCCTGCGGTGAAGGACTCTTCTGGCTGCTCTGACTTCCGCCACTGCTTAATGCCATTTTTTGCATTTGCCTTATTACGGTGGTGGCGTGATATGCTTGTCGCCATCTGAAAAATTAACAGTTTATTCAAATTTGAGCGTTAAGAAATTTGATCTCACCTGGATTTCGCGAAATTCTTTTTTAATTGTTCTGAAACCGTGCCATGAATATTTTTGTTGCTCGCTTCGTTACCCGATATCCACGGATGGGCAAGTGCCTTAATTATATCTTAATTAATCAAAAGGAGGTTAAACAACTACCAACGGTACCTGTTTGCAAGTAAATCTCTTCTCTACGTTGACACATATCAAATTTTTAATAAAATCCTTGGCTGAATCACTGATTTCGTCCCAATAAGGAGAGTCAAATTCAAATTCTCCTTTAAGGATTTGTGCAAATAATTAACATCATTCTCATCGTAAAATGGAGGATATCCACATAATAATATATAGGAAATGACCCCTATACTCCACACATCAATGGCTTTACCATAGGGCTTCTGAGCAAGAACCTCAGGGGCTACGTAACCAGGAGTGCCACACGCTGTTGCCATTATGCCGCCATCTTCCATCTTGGAGAGACCAAAATCGCTTATCATAATCTTGCTATCTTTATCTGGACTATAATAGAGCAAATTTTCCGGTTTAAGATCTCTGTGCACTACTCCTTGTTGATGCATGTAGTCAACTGCTTCAAGTACTTGACGTATCAAATGGGCGGCGTCTTTTTCCGTATACGATCCTGTTGTTTTGAAAATAAAGTTTCATTGGCTATTCAAAAATACACAAATTTTACCTTTTTCTACAATTCGATCAAATAATTCACCACCAGTGACCAGCTCCATAATAAGATAAACTTTATTTTTGTCTTCGAAAGTTTCCAAAAGTTGAACTATGTTTGGATGCTTTAATTTTCTTAAAATCATGATTTCGTTTTCCAAAGAATCTTCTTTGCCCTTTAAGGCCTTTTTGTCAATAATTTTCACTGCAAACAATTGGTTGGGTTTTTCTTTACTTTCGGCCAATCGGACTTCAGAAAAAGCCCCAGTTCCAAGCTGTTCTTTGAGAATATACTTTTCCTCAAGTAAATTTCGATCGCTACAATCTTTACTACCATTTCTACTCTTTGATTTCTTATCTTTTCCAAACAGCGGCATCTTATGAAATAGATAGTAGTGCCAGCTTCAATACAAAATTGTTTGATCTTTGCAGGAACTGATGCTTTGATAACTATTGTTACTATTCTCTACTGGGCATTTTAATACAACTTCAAGGCGTTGATAATCGTTCAATCTTTTAACGTCGTTGTCTTTTCTTAGTCGAGTATCAGGTAGTTTTCGGATACGTTCTACTTGGGATTTGGTTATTTGCAATTCTTCACAGCAGATCTTCAAAAGAACGTCATAAGTCAACTTCCACTTGGGAATCTCAATTTCTATAAAGTCTGGGTCTGGGGATCCGTTGATTCTGACTTTCAGTACCAGATCTACAAGAGAATTAAGATATAGTTAAACTAGGAATGTCAAACTATTTGAAAATTAACACTCCACTATGTGATAAACAAAAATGTCCTTTTATAACTAGGATGCATGTAAATTTAATTAACGGTTGGTAAATGAAACTACGCAATATTCAGTACGGATTAATTATTCACAAGCTTCAATACTTATCAAAAAAACTGATTAACAATGCCATTAATTTAACGATGGTCAATTTAAATATTTTAACGATGTTTTATCAGATTTAACGTTTAAACTCCATATACAATGATATTTAGTCAATTATTAGTAGTAGTCATTATGAAACCAGCGATAAACGTAAAAATCTAAGCGTACATATGGTAGAAAAACTTACCATCTTCTTGAGCTGAGGGCAAAACAGACTTGGGCATACTAAGAAGGAAATCAGTTTGGTTGATTCTACGGGGTCCCACATCTACTTGGGCGTTTAAAGGGACATCTTTAATGTAACTGGGCACAAACTTATATTCATTTGGTTCCTCTTTCTTTCTGTCATTACAACCAAATAGTTCATTAATGTTCGAATATTTAGAAATATCACTGGCCGTCTCCCCTTTAAAGTTTTTTACACATTTATCGGCCCCATGGCGGAGCAACAGTCTCGCGACCGTTTCGTTTCCTCGTTTGCAAGCCCAATGCAAGGCGGTCCTTTAAATAGTTGTGTTTTGTGAAAAAGTGGGGTTAGGGCTCTAGACAGGGTTCAAATATTTACCATCCGTTTACTGGGTTCTGGGAGTTCACGTCGACATTTTGCGACAATAAGATTTCGACCGCTTCGATATCACCCACGCATGATGCCTCGCGAAGCTTCTCTTCTAATATATTTGCCATTTTTCAACGAAATTTAGTCGATTAAATGACATCTTGAAATGGGACTGTCGTTAATCGGCTGACAATTTTGACATTTGAAATCACAGGTAGTGATGAGCGATATTTTACAAACTATGTATAAATCACGGATATCAAAAATTCACAATTGGTAACAGTTCGTTCTAGTACAATGAACGTAAAAGAGAGAAAGTGGAGCTTTAAGGTAAGCGCACATTTGTACGAATCGGACGCATCGGACGGATTTTGATTTTCATATCTTGTCAATTTTGACAAGAGAAGGTTGTATCATTAACAATTTTTTATTGTTCGTATTAAACAAAAATTAGCAGTTCTGAAGAAGAGTTATTTGCAATTGCTTGTGCATTTGAAGAGGAAGAAAAAAAGGAAAAAAGAAAAGGATTTGGGTTCATGATATTAATTTGAAAAGGAAACTGTTCGGAGAATTTCATACACTGTTTAAAGATTTAATTAATGATAAAACAAAGTTTTTTAAATATTTTCGAATGTCACATGAACAATTTTGCTAACTTCGAAATATACTACTTTCAACTCTTGAAAAGGAAAATAGTTCTTTTCGAGAAGCGATCGGACCAACAGAAAGACTTGCAGTGTGTTTAAGGTAAGAAACTTTAATGATTATCATAACTAGCACTATAAAAAGCAATGTAGAATACTATTATTATTCTTTATTAAAAGCACTGATATGTCTATTGCGAGACATCTTCAAAATATACCTCACCTACGGCAGATACTTTATTACTTGAAGCTATTTTCATTTCTATATTAGTAACATTTTGGAAAAGGTTTTGTTTTATTTGTATTTGATCTGCCAATGGAAATGTTTTAACAGTTTTAGCCATTGACAGAAAAAAAGCTGTGAGGGGATCTTCTGAAACTGAGTTAATTTTTGTTTTTTTATCTAAATAATCTTTGAATACTGAAGCAACTGACGTATTTGAAGCAGACTCTGTAATTCTAGCACGTTTCTTATTTCTGTTTGACGTAGTTACGGGAGTTTTATTACTTTGTTCAGAATCAGTCATGTTCAAGGGACTTCCAGCTTCGGAAAATGACCCTTCCGACTGTTCATCAACCTCAATCATTGAATGTTCTGAATTGGCAGGGCTTAACACTGTTGGAATATTCGTAATTCGTTCTTCATCTTCAAATAAATACGGAACTAAAAATGTTAACTCCTTATGGAATTTTGGAGGTTTTATATTGGTTGCAGCTTGACCGCTTCTTGTTTGACCCAGCTTAAGTGCTTTTCTATGATTATCACGCAGTCTAATCCATCGTTCTCGACAATTATTACCTAAAACACTTTTGTTTTAGATTTCTGACTACTGGAAACTCCTTCAAGTCCCTAGGTTTCAGTTATCGGTTAGGCGAGGCAACGGTACGTGAAATAGTTTACAGAACATGTCAAGGAATATGGGAAAAGTTACAACCGATAGTTATGCCAATTCCAGATGAAAATATGTGGAAAGAAATAAGTCAGTCATTTTATAAGAAGTAGAATTTTCCAAACCTCGTAGGAGCACTGGACGAGAAGCATGTTGTTATACAAGCTCCTCCGAACAGCGGCTCAAATTATTTTTGTTATAAAAAAACCTTTAGTCAGGTACTGCTAGCTCTAGTAGATACTGACTACAGATTTATTTCGGTAGATGTGGGAGCGTATGGAAAAAATTCAGACGGAGGAATTTTTGCGTCTTCAGCATTAGGAAAAGCATTAAAAGAAGAAAGGCTGAATTTGCCAACAGATAAGCAACTACCTGGAAGCTTGGACATATTGCCATATGTCATGATTGGTGATGAAGCCTTTCCTCTTACCAAAAATTTGATGAAACCATATTCTGTTGATCAAAGCAGAAGAGATGAAACTAAAAAGATTTTCAATTATAGATTAAGTAGAGCACGAAATGTTTCGGAGAACTCTTTTGGAATTCTGGTTAGAAGATTTCGTATTTTTGAAAGAAAATTGTCTATGTCACCGGAACACTCAAAAATTGTTATTACAGCATGTTGCTGTTTACACAATTATTTGACAATGAAAAATGATAAAGCTCATTGGAATGAAAGCGATAATAGTGCTTTACAGAATATGGACGATATAATATTGAATGATATTGATGGTACTCTAGCAATAGATGCCTTGCAAGTCAGAGACACGTTCAAAAACTATTTTAATTCACCGAAAGGCAGTGTCGAATGGCAAATGAGAAAAATTCGAGAAGGGAGACTTTTTACATAAAAATAATGTAATTGTCAAATAATTATGAATGAAATTTTGCGCTACATACCTGACTGTCCCATTTTTTCTCCAATTTCATCCCAAATATTTTGCCGTCTCTGTTGATTACTATAATATTTATTTTTTAAATTATAAATCTCCTCATATTGTTGTACTAAAGTTATCAATAGACCGTCATCCATTTTTATTGTTAATGATACAACCTTCTCTTGTCAAAATTGACAAGATATGAAAATCAAAATCCGTTTATAATGACGCTGTCAAAAAAAAAATCCGTCCGATGCGTCCGATCCGTACAAATGTGCGCTTACCTTTATACTATTTTTTTGATGAATTTGATTAATATTCAATTGCAGGCTAGTTTAGATAGGCGTTCTATGTTTAAACCCCCATTTGTCGCTATTATTAACATCTCAATATCATGCAAATGACTAATGCAACTCATCTTCTTTAAACAAATTTTACTTAATACTTAAGCCCGGTTCACACACGACCAGTTGTTTAGTCGAGTCAGGTAAAGTCGAGTTATTTAAAGTTCGTTTCATATAAGAATAGAGTGGTGGGTGAAGTTTATTTATACGATAAAAAAATCGTAACGTTCAATGTGTTAATTACAACGTCACCACATGGAGAAAATATTTTATAGGGTAAATCAGGCTCGTGTTTTAGCCAATCAGAGAGCCGTATTTTTAGTTCCTATGAAACAGACATTAGTTAAAGTTCACATAAGGTAAGTAGTTTAGTTGAGTTTATTTCAGAAAGGCGAGTAAAATTGAGAGTTCATACGATACCAGTGTTCAATTTAGTTGGTAACTCGACTGTCGGGTATACTGTATTTTTAAATATTCGTTTCTAATTTTTCTTGCATTAATTATGTATCGGTGAAAAGAAATTATCAGGCAACGTTTGCAATCAGTTTTACGACTTCTGATTAACAGAGTTGAAGATATATGTTTGGAAGAAATGGGAAGACCTAAACGTGTGTGGATGAAGAACTGGATAAATAAGAGAAACGAATTGGGTGCATCAAATTGTCTTTTAAAAGAGCTGGCTCTAGCAAATTTAAATGAATATTATCTCTCCCTCCGAATATCAGAGGAATCTTTTAATATTTTGCTAAACAAAATCAAAATAGTTATTCAAAAAAAGGACACTATAATGAGATCTGCCCTTCCATCTAAGGCAAAACTACAGGCAGTGTTATGTTTTCTGGCAACTGGAAACAGTTTGCGAAGCTTACAACATTTATTTAGAATATCAAAAGCAAGTTTCTCAGACATGATTCCAGAAGTATGTGATGCCATATATCAGTCATTAAAAGAGTATATTCAAGTAAGTACTTTTTATTTGAATTTTCATTTATGTTTTCATCATTGCCCAAAAATCTCATTTAAAATGTCTGTATTATTACTGGGACCGGCATTCTGATGGATGAATTCGATCCTTTGTGAGTCGCCAAAGTAATAATTTAATTACGGGAAACAAAGAGATGTAATCGAAACAGAAGAATTTGTGGAAGTAGATTTGTGTGGATTTTTAGTTCTAGGTTTTTGCAGATGTTTGCGGCATAATTGTGACAAATAAATTTGAATGTGTTCTTGGGCATTTAATGCCAGATCCATTGGCATATTATTTAGTTGCAATCCAATATTGCGTCCAAATGCCTCAAATTCATTTTCTTCTATTGGTATTTCCAAAGATTCTTTCAGCACCTTTAACCCTCCTAAGGCGTTCGGGTCTATTTCGACCCGACAATACAAATAAATGTAACATAAATAATGTTGTGTGAAATATTTATTATTTATATTACAGGAATGTGATTTTTATATAAAATTATCTGATATAATCATTAAAATTTCTCTGTAATTTTTAAAATTTAGTGTCCCACAGTGTAGCATGATATTCTTTTTAATTTTTCCAATAAGATGAAACTTATTTAATGATCCTATATATACAAAGATATAATAGAAATATTGCGTAGAGCCGAAAAAACAATATAACGTACCAGTAGTATTGCTAGATTCGCGTCATAACAAGCTCGATTTCGCGTCTCGCTGATAGTTTTCAACAAAAAACGAGACACTAACGGACGTTATTCCAATTTATTTTCTACGGTGAAGTATATTATCGTAATACTGAGATCAGTTCAAGAGATACTAGCCAGCGTAAATAAAGACAGATATTAGTCCATATTTTTTAGAAATATACATATAACGGTATGTATTGAAATTATTTTATATTTGCACCATACGCGTGCCTGTGCGTATAAGATTCTTGTATAAAGTGTTTTAAATTTTTCTACGTATATAATAAATAAACTTTTAGATTTTGTGAATCTCAAAATGTTGGAACAGGATGAAACTGATAGTGAGTTCAATTTTTCTGACGAGGCTGAAGTTGTCTCTGAAGATGAAGATTACATTTTTGAATACGAGTCATCAACAGATGATGAATATGAAGAACATTTTTCTCACAAAGAAAAAGAGCAGACGTCTTTACGATCAAAAGACGGAAACATTGAATGGTTTACTGATCGATTTACTACAACTGGTAAACGAACATCTAAAGATATTCTGTCTATGAGACCAGGTCTTACAAGATATGCGGTATCTCGTATTACGGATGAAGTTTCTGCTTTTGACTTATTGTTTACGCCAGAAATTGAAAAAATTATTTTGGAAAATACGAATGTTGAAGGAAAACGCGTATATTGTGAAAAATGGCAAAATTTAGATTCAATAGATTTACGAGCTTATATTGGAATATTGATATTATCAGGAGTTTTCAAATCTCATAATGAATCTATGGAATCTTTATGGCATGCTAGTAAAGGACGATATATTTTTCGGGCGACCATGTCCTTAGAAACATTTAAAAAAATATCGCGAGTTTTAAGATTCGATATTCGTGAAACGAGACCTGAAAGACGTTTGAAGAACAAATTGGCACCTATTAGAGAATTGTGGGACAAATGGGTTTCAATTCTACCAACTCTTTTTAATCCAGATGCATT
>JABRWK010000943.1:0-13616 GCA_013372445.1 Hypothenemus hampei | reverse complement strand
TTCCAAAACAGTCGATATAAACCACTACCAAGGCATTTATCGGATGTACCAAGTTGTGATTTTTCACTAGTGCAATATACAGTAATATTTTTCAATAGACCCATAGAAAAAAATCTAAGAAATTTAAGTCTGCATATCGTTAATTATGAGTTTTCAGTGGTATATCCTAGTAGTCGATAACTTATGGAAGGCTTTTTGAGTTGACTTATTCCCTTAGCATGGAAGAATGTTACCTTTTAACCCTTCATTCTTTATGTATGTCGGTGGTTGTAATTGTCGTTCGATAAATTATCCTGAATTTCCTACACTTTAGCGTTGAATCTGAATTGAACATAAAATTCTTGCGATTTAATTATATGTATTTAGATCTGGACCGTTCGAGATCCAGTTAAAAATGTTCCTTTTAATTCTGTAACCAGACTAATGTCGATGTTTCCATATCGAAAAGTGCTCCGTTCTATCAAAATTTAATTATTGAAATATAAATTTGTTCCGTTAAAATTTTAATATATTTTTCTGCTTTAACTATTCCGTTAAGGAACTGCAACATTCTCATTCCTTTTAATGACATCCACATACCATTACACGCTGTAATCAGTCAGAATTATGTGTCTCTTTTGCTACTACACTATTACTTTACTACTACTTTATTTAGAATTACACTTTATAATTACTACTAACGGAAACTTCAAGTTAAAATTCATCCTTGAATCGTTTCAATTCTTCATAATACTTCTGAAAATTACAAAGTGCAAACAATAACAATCGTATAAACTTTTGAAAACTGTGTGTTGCAGAAAGTTTAACGCAAAATTTTATTGCCTAAAATTGGTCTAAATTTATTCTTCAATTTTCGTAGTGCTGTAAAAACACATTCATCGATAACGTCTAGGTGACCTTAAAATTTGCCGTTTAAAATTTTCACCAAAAATCATATACACGTCGCTTTATCTCTCAAACTTTAAATAAAGGATATATTAAAGTCTCATTGTTTTTTAAACAAATCTAATATAAATTGCATGTAGAACTTACAATTAGAGGTCAAAAATTTCCAAAAGCGTCAGGAAGGTAATAATCTATACCACAACCACGATACTTGAAACATATCTACAGTACCTCATTCTTAACGAATCTCATCCAAAAATTTCTAGTACAGCTTCAATTTTTAAGACCGATATAGTAAACACCCCGTAAACGGTTTCTTACTTACCTGATAAAACTCCATAAGAAGCAATGACAAAGATGAAATACAAAAGTTGAACTAAAAATAAATTAACAAAATTTTAACAATAACAATTGAAGGGATTAGAATAAAAAGGGTATAAGTGCATTTTTGGAAAAATATGAGTTAAATGTGTTTTATTAAAGATGAGGTTATTGTTTATTAAAATAAAAAAAAATTGAAGTCAATTTCGATGCCTTTGGGGCTATCTATTACCTATTATGCTAATGTCTTTTTTTGGTAATGATCGGCCGCCCAGTGATATGCAAAAAATATTTTGCTCCATGTGTTATCTCAAAAAACATTTTAAAAGTAACATTCTATTGATTTTTAAGTAGGTAAAATTGTTTAACAATCTACCTAAAGATTTCCTTAATTTTATTATTGTTACACAACTTTAAACTAAAATATCTCTAATGGTCGGTTTTTGGACAGACAGATATCTATTAAATAAAATTATCGCATCAATAAACTCGCAATAAACCAATCATAAGTGTCAAAAACTATCAGTTGAATAATGAAAATGTTCAGAAACCGTTCATAAATGATAAAAATGTCACTTATACCCTTTCTAGTCTAACCCCTTCAATTGTAAAACAACTTACCATTGTCAGTATTGATTTCAACACTTATAGTGTAAATAAAGAAAACAAACGTTTCAATAATCAATCCCACGAATACTCGATGCAAGATTTTAATTCGATGAGAAAGTGTGATATTAAAAACACCAAACACCAAATTACATACAGTAGAAACAGATAAATTAACCGAAGAATAATTTATTTGAAGTGTAGTCCTGTTTTCTGCAGAATTAGTCGTATCAGTGACATTTCTGAATTTGTGAAGCCAAAACTAAAAATAGATTTAAAAAATATAATTTTAATGGAAATTTTAATGAAATACTTGCATTATTAGCACCAGATAAGAAGGTTAATGGTAAGTACATACAAACTCCTAATAAGAAAAATAATAGTCGGCAAATTGAATACTTATCCTTGGGTAATGAAAAATTCGACACCTTTTCTTCATTATAAATATTATCTAAAAATAAATATTTTCATTATTAATTATTCATGTATTTTTCCTTTTACAAAGTACATTTTGTTTGGATAAGTGGTTTTCAATTAAATTTATTGAAGTTGTTTTATCACAAAAGAAATTGTGAATTTTTGAAAAATCGGGATACAGTCAAAAATTAATTTATTTATAAGTGGATATTTATGATTTCAATTGATTTCATAATTTTGCAACATTTAAAAATTCTTAGGTACTCAAAACATGCCCTTTTGGATTGCACAGAGGATGGTTTCAAAGCTATAGGAATTAGGAAATACGTAAAGAACCAGTTAAAAAGACTAGGCTGTAAGCTACTGTTAAGATCTAAGGAGATGATTACAAGTTACTATACATGTTTGTAAGTTTTGACAAGCTGACTTGACATATTGCTTAAGTGGTAAAATTACCAGAATATAATGTACATAAATGATTGATAACCCAATGTTAGGTTTCTAAAGCAACTGAACAGAGAGAAAGAACTTTTTGTTCAACTGCATGGCTTTTAGTTTGTAGCATTTTGTCTGAAAGATATACTTTTGCATATGTGTAACTAGTAATGACAGGTATTTGCGCAATTAACTGATCAGTACTACTTAATCCAGATGTTACTGGCATCCTTTTTAAGTATTATACATCTTCTATTTCTCGTTACATTAGAAAAAAATTAATCTGGCATTAATTAGTTACATAGAGTATGTCTACTTAAGTTGTTGCCATATGGAAAAAAAATTTTTTTTTTCAGTGTTACGGAAATGGTTACTCTATATAAAAAGTTCTGCATATTTTAAAACCCAAAGTTCAAGTTGAACTTATTATATCTGATAGTTATTATCAAATATCAATAATTTTAAGTTGTATACGAAGAATGTCGAAAAATATAATTTTCATATTAGAATAAAGTAGGTACTTTATTTTTAACAATATCGCAAATTGTATTTTTTTAAAAGCTATTCAGCATTTATTGCAGGGTTCAAATATGCAATTATGCTTATTCTAAAAAATATTTTTTTCAACTTTTCCATTTTTCTAAATTACATAAGCAAAAGAACACTATTTGTTTTTTATTTTTAGAAATGTTGCAAAAGCAACTGATTAGAAATAGCATAAGAAGTACTGAAATAGTTTAGAAAGTCTTGAAAATGTGAAAAAAGTATTTTTTAGGATAAGCATATAATTGCATATTTGAACCCTGTAGTAAATGCTGAATAGCTTTTAAAAATTATAATTTGCGATATTGTTAAAAATAAGGTATGTACCTACCTACTTTACTCTAATACGAAAATCATATTTTTCGACATTCCTCACATACAACTTAAAATTATTGATATTTGATAGTTGTACTTTGGGCTTCAAAATATGTATGTAGAACTTTTTATAAAGAATAACTTTTTTTCGTAAAACTAAAAATAAAAAAATTTCATATAACAACTCAATTAAACATATTGCATATTGGAAAAAATATAAAAATCCAAAAAAAGTTTCAGTAACATCTGTGTTAACTATATTTTGCACTGTTTAACTGCACAATTTTCATAGTTACTTGCCTATAGTATAAGTTTCGGCAAATTCAGCATTCCTTGCTTTATACTACAGCTGCAATCACAAAACAAAGTAGTGACTTTTAAACACTCATTTTTATTTTTTTCATCATTTAACGAAATTGACAACACTGAGGAAGCTAACTATGGGAAAAAAACTGATACATTTTGCTCTGAATAGTGAAACAGCTTCATAATCTGTTTGCTGAAATCGTATATTGGCGTTCTTTGCTGAGGTTGGTGTAACTTTCTAAAAATGTACTTTTTGCACACAGCCACCCCTTATGAAAAGTTTTTTTTAATTTCCTTTCCATTTGGGTGTCTTGGTTTTATGTAATGCCAATTTTTGATTATTTATGATTTTATTCCGATAACTTCCAATCATTTATGAAGATTCTATGTTATTTGGGAAATTATAATAACGAAAATGACTTTTTCACTAGTTAAATATTTTTGTGATGAATTTGTCTTAAAAATGAATTCACATAAAAGAAAAATATTAAACTATAAAAAAATCTTAAACAAAGTCATTGACATATGTATAAAAGTAGACAAACAATATGATAATATGCAAAAGCAAATGGACAAAGTAATATAAACTTTTGAAAATGCTACATTGTTACCCATTTAACAAAAATAAATTATTTTAAATAATGTTTTATGTGAATTGTAAGCAATTTATATAACCTTTTTAGAATTAACATTTCAGAAAACCCATAACTTTAAAATTAACACACATCTTTATTTTCTTTTAATTAAAGCAAAAAGAAAATAAAGTTTAGAATATTGATTTTTTTCTAGTTAATAAAGTCTGTTTGCTTTTTAAAGAGAATTCGATTTTAAATTTTGTTGGTAGTACTGGTCTAAAATATTTAGTAGTATATATAATATATATAATAAAAAAATATTTACATATACTATATGTATATATTATATACATACATATACCTATTTTATATTGCCAACTATTTCCCTAGATTTTTGACATGTTGTCTATTTAAAAAAAAAACAGACTTTAACTTATACAATATGAAATTATCTTACCCGTCGTACATGGTTTTGCGTTAGACATGATTGGGAATTTTTGTTTTATATTAACGGTGGACGAGTACTCAATTCAAAGTAGACTGAAACTCAGAGTAACACACCTTACATATATATATATACATATAAATATATTATATACAGGGTGATTCAGGAGGATATGCCAATATTTCAGGTACGTATTCTATGACCCAAAATAAGCATAAAAGTTCCTATAGACATGGGTCCTATTCTCAACCATTACAGAAATACGGGGGTAAGTTCATAATTTTTATTATATTTTTTGTATTATAAATTAAGGATTATTGTTAGCATATATTCACTAGTAATTCTCAAAAATACCACCATTTGATTCTAAGCACAAGTCCGCTCTTCGATGAATGGCACTTGTAGCTTTGCGAATGGATTCTGGTCTGTTTTTTATTATTTCGGCTGCATTTAGAATTCGTTCGAGTAATGCATCCCTCGTGTTTACTTTAGTAGCATACACTAAAGAATAATAACAAATGAATAATTCTGCCGTTGGATAAATTAAAATCGAAGACTCCATAAGTATGTTCTGTTCACTGATGAAATTTTGAACTTACCCCCGTATTTCTGTAATGGTTGAGAATAGGACCCATGTCTATAGGAACTTTTATGCTTATTTTGGGTCATAGAATACGTACCTGAAATATTGGCATATCCTCCTGAATCACCCTGTATATATATATATTAAAATAACTATTATTATTTTATCTGATTAATCGAAATTTGTTTATAACATTATCTAAAAATTCGCTTACAACTTTAAAGAAGTGGTCTTAAAATTTTAATGGAATAAAGATGAGGAAGTAGTTTACATTAGAAAACAAACAATTAATCACGAGTGATAAAAAGCTACACTTGACATTTAATTTATAATTAAAGCAAACATGTTCAGAAGCCATAAGCCGAAGAACCTGGATTTAGGCTTTAATTCAACGAATGTTATCTCTGAAACTGAATCCTTGAAAATGTTTAAAAATTATCGATACTTTATCTAATTGTTGAATGAGAGACATAATAGTAATAATCCCTTAGAGCAAGGTTAAAAAATTAAAGTAAACTTGCTTTTGCTTTTGTTGGCAACTGGAAGATATCTTACATTAGGTAAAGAACAGAACCAATACCTCCATATTCATGACGTCCACCATTTTATCAGGAAAAGGTTTACATATAACTTAACTTTCTATTACTAAAATCGAAGTTATACGTTAAATCTTACCCATTAAAAAATGTATCATATAAATGTGTCAGATAATACAATATATGGTAGGCAAGATTGTTACAACCCTTGAATAGTTAAAAGAAATATTGACATTTAGGTGAAGGTGCATTTAAATGAAGAAACCGATTCCATAATACATATCCACCAGAAAATCCAGATAATATTACAAAAGACGCACAAAATTGAATCAGTGCCAGATGGATGAACTTCGGCACTTTCAATGAACCGCAATTCAATTGAAAAGCTTATAATAGATCGCACCCCCTTTCATTCTTGAAAAATAATAATGAGCGAAACGGCGCCTAAACGCTAAATGTCATTTTCAAAATAATAGGCTAATATTTTGTTCTTGCTTTAGGGAAAATCGCTAAATTCGGCAGAATAAACAACTCTGGATTTAGTTATATGGAAAATGCATAACATAAGATGGAATTTTCACGATTGCAAATATTTTATCAACTGACTGCACAAATCCTGAAGGTATTTTATAGAAAATAAATATCTGCAAATACAACTTGGCATAAAGAAGATATGTACCATATTTTATGTATAGAAATGTTTCTTTTAAGAGCGCAATACGTAAATTTTTGATACTGGATTTGTTGTGGACGTTAGAAAATAACACAAACGACAAGCAACAATTTCAATTGAAAATATTCAAAGAGAAACTTTGAAAAAGTCCAAGAATACCATGGCAATAATATGTTGTTTGTTTCAATTGGATATAAAACATCGATCCACCTATTCACATGAGGGAAAGTCTTCTTTTCAGGAACCACTCCGGAAACTACTGTGAATGATACACAGAAAGTATTCGTTTCTTTAAATTTTGGACACAGTTTTTTCTTTGTTTATCACCATAATTAACTATGATGTGTTGATGTCTAACAAACGAGGTGCTAAGTGGGACTTTTCGTATCTTCAAAACTTACATAGACCTTTTTTCACTTTTCAAATACGGTCGCGAGTCGTAATTTAAGAAACGAAGTTCTTCAGACTAACAACTGAATGAGTCATTCATTGTTTTATTTGATTCGGTGTCTATAGAATTGGGTAGAACATTTGTGACTACATATTTGTAGTCTTCCAAACAATTTACTGTGAAATTTAGATATGTGCGATCAGTTTGTAAAGTAGCTGTGCAAACATCAGCAGAAAGTTCTAATCGAAGTCGATCACGTAATGACCAATCCCCTAGCTAGGTGTCACCATCAGTTTTTCGTATTTTTTTAATAACGCTGTTAAATCAATTAGGATTTTTGGTTTCTACAGTATCACTTTCGTCTATTTCTTTTCCGAAAGATTTTGAGTTAACGTTCACAGTTCTTTAAAGCCATATGATTTTATGGTCGTTTATGAATTTAAAATTTCCACTCATAACGGTTTCATAATGTTTTAAGACACGATAAAATTTTCACCACGAAATTTAATAGACTAATGTCTGCATTTCGTGACCACGACATACCTTCAAAAGAGTGAAGAATAATAGGTAGAAAAGACAAACTAAAAATAAAAAGTATGATCATTTTCTAATTGTTCATGAAGCACTTTGAGACGGAAATACTAAAATAGTAGAAATCAAGGTCAGCTTGCTAATTTCTATATTTTGATAATAATTTTCTCTTGTGAAGCTACGGACCATGAAACTCTCAATCAGTTCAATTCATTCATTATAAAGGAAAACAATTAGATTTATCTCTTTTTTTGTCTTGAATTAATAAGAAATAGAAACAACAAAGCTTCTCAAACTGATAATTTACCTGAACACTAATCATTGAAGCATCATTTCCAGCACAAAATGGAGGTCGCTAATGATAAACTCAGACTGTGAGTATCAGAAATTTTTAAGAATCATTTGGGATGTCAGTGTGATTCTCTTGTTAAGTACAGGCTCTGTATTACTTTGAACATAAATATCTGGAATCAGAAAACCTACTACAGTTGAAGGATTCATTACTCTGTTCATTTACCAATACAAATTACATCACGATAGCATCCCTTAGAGATTTAGATTTTAGTAAAAGAAAATGTAATACAGTTACAAATCTTGAAAGTAAATGTATAACTATCCTCAGCATTGGAATAACGTCACCGTTACGCCCTTTGTCTAGATATTACCCAACATTCACAATATTTACAATAAAGTAGTACCATTTACAGTAAACTAGATTTTTTTATAATAGAATAGAATTTATAATAGATGCATGCCATCTATAAAAAGCCGATAATCCTTGATGGATTTATGTACAAAAATATACAAATTAAATCGATGATGCACCTCTTTTTACACAATGTGTATATTTCTTAATTTATTTATAGATAAAACGTCGTTAAAGACATTGCAACATTTGTAATATAATTTCTAAAGGGGTCTTCCGTAGTTGTTGATAAAAACAGCATTTGGAGATTCTATAACGATTTAACAATCATTTCGACTAAGGCATTTTAGTAAACTGTGCTACGTAATTTCAATCTAAATGAAATATTATTTATAGAAAATACCGTACGGATAAATATTTCGTAGAATTTTCAGAAATAAACCGAGAATTTCAATGAGACTGTGGAGAAAAGCTTTTAATTTTAAATTTGAGAACTAAGTACTGTAAACAAAAAAATTATTATAGAAACATATTGTTTTTGTTTTTTTTTAAACATTATTCCTGTTAATAACAAATTTTTACGTTGCTATTAAGAAACCTAGTATCTGAAAGAAAAAAAATATAATAACTCAATAAAAGAACATAACGGAAAAAATAATTTATTTCACTTATTTCCCAAATTTGAAAAGAAAAATATTTTTAGCGGTTTTCGTTTCTCAAAAGCCTTAAGGCGCGTACAGACACGTAACAGAACATCACAAAGTAACGCCATCGCGTATCAAGTGTAAACGACATTATGCAACAGTGTAATAGCGTAACATCGTAACAGCGTAACATCACAGCGTACCATCGGCTGTCGGTCTTTCCTTGTTTTATTAAAGGGATGTTATATGACTGTATTACGTTCGATATTCGATTCTGTTGCATGTTTGTACGCTCCTTTAGGTAAAGTAATACTGGGTGATTCATATTTGAAACAATAGCAGATTTTTTTCGTAAATCAATGTTTGTTTACTTTTTGTTAATAAACTGTATTCAAGATATTTCATTAACAAGAGACCATGTTTTGAGGTTTTCCTAAATTTAAAACAATGTTTTAAAGAAGTATCTGCAACCATTCAGTGCAGGAATTACAAGAAATTCAAATCGGATTAGTGCGAATACTTATGGAAGATAGCCAGGAGAATGTCACTTGCCGAAGTCCACTAAACGTCAGAAGACAAATGTTTCTCTTCCATGACTCATTCGCCTCCAATCATTTCGAATATTGATTTTTCAGTGGAAAAATTGCTTTCATTTATAATTCTTTGAAGTAGTCTTCAAAAAATCACAACATAATTTCACTGATTTTTTTTAAATATTGCAACATAAAATAAAAGAAAACCGATCCTATGAAGACTATAACAAGGCTAATGTGCATTTCAAATATTAGTTTTAAACTGCTTCAAGGACTCATCAAAATATTAATTTTTACGCTTATTGAAGGGAATTCTTCCAAAATAAGAAATCGTCCTTAAATTTAAGAAAATGTGTATCTAGAACTAATGAAATTAATTAGTGGCTCAAGAAATGATTTGTCGTATTTCAGTGTAAATCAAAGTTTTCTTCATCTTCAGTTAATACAGTATTATGTGTTTAGAATATGACCTGGAAAGACACTACTTGTATATTGCAGTAGCACTAATCAGCAGTTTTGTAAGGAAGTTTCAATGTTTTTTAGTCAGGACCTTCAAGAAGACTTAACTCGATAAATTTTTCCATGCTTTCTACTTAGAGAGAAACAAGATATAAAGAAAGAGTTTTGAGTTAATAAAGATAACATTTTATATTTCAGTGATACTTTAAAGATTAAGTACAGGGTGAGCGTTAATGAATTATTTCAAATTGAAAATACTTAAAAAAATGATAAAAAGAATACTGGAACAATATATTTTAAACCTTTTTTAAATTATTAGCAACATTTATTATTTTCATCAATGTGTTGTTTTTATTCTCTATCAACATTCATATTTCGTAAATTAGCGTTCCAATTCTTATTTTATGTAGTTGTACCTTCATGTAAGTTGATTTCTTCTCTTAATTTCTTTTTTTAGCTCCAATTTCGCTGAAAAAAAGTTCTTTGCACGCAAATAAATCTTTCTTTTCTTAACCATTTCAGCTTTCCCTTTCTACAAAGTTTTAGATTTTAACCACGAACAATTTAGAAAATCAACATAAAGCACAAAATTCTGAAAAATATCGATTGCTCTTATAACAAAAAAGGACCTTAGCTATCAGGGAGTCAAAGATATGAACGATGAAACGGCAACGTTGCTTTGCATCCTTCTCATCCAAACAGGCCCCCTCCAAAGTCCAATATTTCCTCTCCATGCCCCGCGCTGGTTCAGTCCACCGAGAATCGTTGATGGAACGTCGTGTTTCCGTAGTGCGTTGCACCAGTGTCGAACCGCGCCTTGAAAACCACTTTGTCTCATCAATTGTAGAGAAAATTCATTTGCAACCCCTCAGTTTCTCCATTCGAGAGTCGGAACAGTAGTGACAACCTGACAAAATGAAACGTGTTTTTCGTCGATTTGATCAGTTTCGATTTGAAAATTCGGACTGTCACTGTTAAAACGATATTGCGGTTGGTTGGTTGTTGGTTGGTGTATGTGTCTGTGCTCTCCTCTCCAAAGTGGGGCCCCGCTTTTTTTTCGGGTCTTGGAAAAGTTTTAAAAATACTAGTGGAGGACATTATAGACGCGTCATTTTCCCATTTTCTTAACTGGATTGGATTGTGTTTTCGGAACAACTGCTATTTTTGTGCCACGTCGCGTTGTTTATGAGTTATTTTCGTTCCTTAATCTGAAATTATTTTTTTGTTTCCTACCTAAAGTGAGCGTGGGTTTAGTTTTATAGTGATCAACTTCCTTCTTTTTTCCTTTGTTTTTGGATTTCCCATTAACTTTTATTGGATTACCTGTTACTCTGTTCAATCGAATATTGGCATCATTTAATGGATTAATTGAAAATACATAAGGTAAGGAGCACATGGTTTTCTTGACTTGACCCACATACTTACCATTCACTCTTTCTAAGAAGAATAAAATATTTAGTTTAGTGGTAAATTTTTAAATCCACCTTTATAATACCTCGTGCCCATCGCAGTCCCCTATGATTAGAAGACAAACTCGGTATTTATTTTTCTTAAGAGCAAACAAAAGATCATCTGTTCCTTCATTTGTTCACTTCAAATAATTGAAAAGTGAAGATTAACTACGCTCCACCGTATCGATTATCGGTTAGTCTTTGTGTATCGAAATAGTTTTCGCAATATGTTCAATCGATTATCTTGGATTACTACGTAGTACTCATATCTTTAAGAACTGACCCATCATCAACTTAAATTTCTGAATTATCATTCAAAAATTGATAAAAATTCTTTCAACTGACCAATTTCTGAGTTTTCACTATAAACAATGCATGTACCTAGGCCAATATTTATTTGAAAAATTAGCAACTCTCTGTGGAATTGCATATAAATGTAGATAGAACACTACACGAATTGTTTATATCGGAACCATAATGATAAATTGTGCAAAAATGCAAGGTTTTTGTTCGAGGACCGTATTTGTCATGCAGAACTAATTTTTAAAGAAGACCCTACTAATAACTTCTAACCTCATCGATTATGGGTCAGTTGGAACCGGAATTTACAAATAGGATTAGGCCGTTATCTTCAATTACGAGTTATATAGTTCAGTTGAATTCGTGCGGACAGATTGTTCAAAATCAAAAACAAATACCGTAAAATTAAAGGATTACGTGTTAAATTCGATTTTTAGTTACCTGTTGTAAAAAGAGTAATTATGGGAATCGGATCCAGCGAGGGTAGGAAAACAACAATATATAGGAAGGAAAATGTTTTTCTTTTCCTGTTTAAGGCATTTGCTCCAACAATATTTCATGTTGTCATTTCGAAAATAGATGAATGTGTAGACAACACTTTAGAATTCGCATTTTTCTCGTTTTAACTGTGAACAAAGTCTGAATCTACTTGGCCTTCAGGGAAAAAACTTCAAGGGTTGCTGTTTATAGATGATTCCGAGAATTGAAGTGTGATAGAAATTCACTGAATAGTGAAACTCGCGAAGAAAGATTAAAAATATAGCTCTTATGTTCAGAAGGTGATAGAGGAAGATTAGGACGGCATTTGCAGTATGATTCAGAAAATTTAAAAATTGACTCAAAAGCCGTGAAGATCATTTAATGTGTTGATGTCAAATTAAAACTAATTTAGAGAACGTCAGTCAAGGACGATCTGAAAACTTTACAACCCATTCTCGTATGATTTATTTTTTCAGATAACTGTTATCTTTAAAAACAAAATCAGTTTTCATAAATAAAGATTAAGTACATTCAAACTTTATCGGTTCTAGGTCAATTTTATGACTGTGCAATAGTATAATTTCCTCAATATATGTTCAATTGATTATATCGCTTGAGTCTATGAGTTTATCTGAATGTTTTTATCAGTAACAGGTTGAATAAAAATGCCATGAGAACAAGGAAGAAAGAGAGCAATAAATGTAATATCGTAATAATAAAAAGTTCAGGTGAAACATAAATTAAAAAAAAACCATAGTACCTATAGTAAAATTAGAATTTTATTACAACGTTACAAGCGGTGGGTAAAAAACCCATACATTATGTATACAACCGTGAAGGAATGTTGCCAAAAATTTAAGAAGGAAAAATAGAAGACCAATGTTGAACCGCGATTAGGTGCATTGACCACTAAATTAGCAGACTTATGGAAATATTCGTCTAAAGAAAATCTTCATATTTCACAAAATATTTGTGTGAATGGAAAATCAATCCTTACATTCATTGTGGCGATGGGTCTTTGTTCTTGCAAGGTGTCCCGGAATACAGTCAAAAATAATTGTTTTTATAATTCCATTGAACAACCCTCGTATTCAAGTTACTAAAATCACATCAAAATACAATTAATAGCGAAAGTTTTAGCTACAGCTGAGCAATTGATGTGACATTTAATACTTCCTTGTTTTATTATATCTGGAATTTACAAATTTCTTGTGAAACAAGTTAAAGGATAGAGAAAACGACTGAAAACATTACACAATGGCGTCGTTCATACAGACGAGATCCACCTCATTTTAAAAAGAAACAGTCCTTTTCAAGGCCATTTGTAACAAACTGCATTATGTAACATGTAAAAATCTAAAATTAGAGCTTCAAAGTTTACGCGTTAAACCTAGATTTCCATTCCAACAAACGAGAAGTAAGAATTTTCTCGATTAAGGTGTAACTTTAACCGTAATTAACAGGTCTATTTAGCGTCTTAATTAAAATTTGAACATATATCCAGGTATAAAGTGAACAACAAAAACCAATTGGTTTTTTTT